>DWLR01000022.1:0-59604 GCA_018246295.1 Papilio alexanor hazarajatica | reverse complement strand
AGCCTTGAATTGATTTTTCCGTGAAATTTTGGCCGATCATTGGTTTAAACTTATTAATATCTTGTTTTCTTTCTCTGCAATATTATATTTTTTGTTCAATATATTTTTAAAGCTAGAAAAGTAGGATATGATAAATATCTTACATTACAAAAGCTTATATTTAAAGAATCTTTAATAAATAATGGATTTACGAGTTTCTGCACAAAACTTATGAATTCAATTACACTTAAATAAAATTTAATAAATACAATTGATTTAGTTGTTTGTTGTAGTAGTAGTATACCAAACTTATGTTATTTTAGTAAACTAAAAACAATTAACAAATTTGGCACGTTTTCCATATATGTAGAAATATAGATACATACATATGTATGTTACATATTTCATATATTTGTAAAATTTACATATTTCACTCAACAATTAGTCCGCGGATACAACCTTGACGATTTAGTTGTCCCTGACGTGACCTAAAGCTTTATTCACACACTTTTGTTCCCAAGAGTGGTATATACTCGTAGTTCTAGTGTCAACACAAGCCGCACCAACCTGCCAGGTCAGGTGTCGTGAGGTTTCGTTTTAATTCAGTTTGTTGCTACGTCTAGCACTTTACTGTATAAAAAACGATTAGGTGCTCTTCAACAGCTCGGTACGATTTCTGTTTATTTCATTTTGGTTATTATGGTATTATATGATTAAGATCTTAATGAGGGTCGATAGAAGGGATAATTTATCATCTCTGGACTGTCTTTAATATTTTGGGTAGTTCAGGGGACAAACTAATTTTATATATGTAATATAATTATAACCCTTATTGCAAAAGGTTTATAATACATAATTTTATCAAATCAACTCAACCGGTTAAAAACATTTTAACTTTTCTAATAATTAATTATCGGCATCGCACAAGTAAAGGTTGTCGTGGATTGGAAAAGTATGATCCACTAAACCACACAACACATGCAATTTGTGCGAATATGTTATACAGAGATGGGTTACCACTGAACGTGGAAAAAAATGTCTTAACACCTAACCTCGACAATAAATTTTTTTTTTCAGATATATCAACAATGACGCCTAAAAAGACCTGTCTGCTCTTCATCATCATCAACGTGGTCTGCGTGGCCTCCGCGCAGGATATGGACAAGCGCGTACCCCAGGGGTTCCTCGGGATGCGGGGCAAAAAGTACCTGGACTCGGAAGAAACAGGAGAATTCTACAAACGGAAACCTCAATTCTTCGTGGGTGTTAAAGGCAAGAAGAACTACGCGTCTGAATACCCAGATATTTATGACAAACGTGCACGAATGGGATTCTTCGGAATGCGCGGAAAGAAGGAATATCCTGAACTGATGCTAATCCCGGATACCTACGCTCCTCAAAGTGCTGGCTCTCTGTTCGGACAAATAGAGTACGCCGCCAATGAGCTCCCGATAAATCAAAAGGAGATACCAGTTGATGATTTGATTACGGATTACATTCAGAAACTGCAAGGTTCGAATCTAAGTCCTGAACGCATCGATAGCGATATTGAAATTCCGAACGATGAATCTCTTGAAGAGATGACCAACGATGTAGGCAAAAGAGCGAATCTTCACCAGTTTTACGGCGTGCGCGGAAAGAAATCCATTCAGAATAAGCGACCGTACGATCTGTCGTTCCGAGGGAAGTTCATAGGTGTACGTGGAAAGAAGGATGTTAAGAACAGCGGCGCGCAGGAGATCAAGTTCCTACTGGGAGAGAACGGCCCGTGGCCCAAGCGGAAGGCACAGATGGGATTCTTCGGAATGCGCGGCAAGAAGTGGATTGATGGTAAGTCAAGCATCGGATGTTAGACATCCACAGATGGGCATAGACTTCAAACTGAAATGTTGGTAAAACTATGCGAGATGTGTTAGCAATCATATACTTCTTAATAAGTATTACTGTGTTGTTTTTCCCCTGGAGCGTTGTACATGTGGTTTAATTTGAGTTTGCACACAAATAATAGGGTTCCGCGCACTATAATAGTGGTAAATCCAGCATTGAATTGCAGCGGATTCTGATAGTTTGTCACATACATAACTTCTGGTGTCCAGATGGGGTTGTGCCTAATTATCGCTTTGCGACGGAAACTTGTTCTTTACCAAAAAAAAAAACTTTAATCTGTATAATTCAATTTATGTTTCAGAATCCAGCCCAGAGGAGACACCTAATTAAACAGTCGAAATTCAAAGCCGATTTTTCCGTCATCTCGAAGACTTTTCCCCTACTGACATATCTTACTTTTAAGGAAGTTTTGCCAATTAAAATGTAAGGCGAGGCTTATTCTACCGTTGAACTTTAATGATACTAGTCAATATTATAAGAGATGTTAATAACATGTAGTTTAATTTATCTACAAAATATAGATTAAGTTAAAAATATACTGTCTTTTTCAGTGTCAAATATTATATAACTTCTTGATGTTTGTACATTAGTTAATTCCAGCTAATAGATGTTAAAACGTAGATAGTTCCGGATAATATTTATTTGAAATTTATTTACATTAAACAATAACAAATAAAGTTATAGAAATAATTCATATTTTTTCCAAGCTACAGAATTGTGTTAAAATACAGATGAAAATTAAAAAGAAATTAATTAAAACATAAAACATCTAATTTAGTTTTAGCTAACTTGCTTCAAATTGAAATTTTAATTTATTTAATTAAATTCCATTAAAACCAAACACTAGATTTATATATCGATTTTTATATATTTTAAACTATTTTTATTTTATATTTGCAAATTTATGTTACAATTCGTTACAATGGTTTTATAATTATTATAAAAAGGTGTATTTACCTTTTATGTGTATAACGTCAAACAAAATCCAATCTAAATATATCCTTAATAAATGTATTAGTGCAATTTACACAGTATATGACCGTCATATCTAGAATAATTTAAATTTTAGTACTTTCCAATGATTGTTTTTACTTAAAGTCCATACATATAGTTACGTGGGTATACATTTTGAGGCTGGCAAAATATGTACCATAGTAATTCAAACAATTATAAATTTGCATAACTATTTAATAAAGGCAAGTGTCAATTTAAAAGACTTTCATTTGAGAAAAAGTTTCTCACTCCTTTTAACATTCAATAAAAGTCAACTGCTGGTCGAAGGCCTCCCCCATCGATCGCCACAAAGACCGGTCCCCTGCCGCCCTCATCCAGCGCACTCCGGCAACTTTAACCAGGTCCATCTTGTGGGAGGTCAGCCCGCGCTGCGTCGCCCTGTACGCGGCCGCCATTTCAGGACTTATCGGCCCCATCGACCATCCGTTCTGCGAGCAATATATCTCGCCCTTTGCCATTTAAGAATTGGTTGGTCAGTAAATTTAAACGACCGAGTGTTTTTGACTTACTTTTTTTTTACAAGAAATAAAACGTCCTAATAAATTTCATATTTTTTATTAAAACTTTCTCCTTATAAATCCATCGATTGCTAACATAATATAGAATTGAACGTACATAGAAGCCATGTCTCAATGTTTGATATTCGTAAATACATACAATGCTCGTTACAATGATAGCTAACAACCTATCGCCGCACCTTCCTGCGCGAACCCGTGCCCGAACTTATGTGACAGGACGCCATATTAGTTTCACAATTTAACGAAATGGCCGACAACCAACGATTGCAAAAAAAACTATACATATAAATAATTGTTTTATGCATACCAATAATATTTGGTAAACAATCGACTCACAATATGTATGCATACATAATTAAACGAAAACTAAAACCTGTCTCATAAGTCCAGTACAAGCGGTCGCTCCAATAAAACTAAATGTTTCGAAACAAAAACCTTCAAATCTTCTTAAAAGGCCGTCGATGCTAAAACATGATTTACTCAAAGAAAACATTAAAAAATGGACGATCAGCGAATATAAGAATGTTATCGACAAGCAAGTAAACAGGAAATCCATCCCACAGACCACGCTTATCCGTTCAAACAGTATGTGCTTTGGAAAAAGTACTAGAAAATCTATTATTAAGTTTATTCCAAGCAAAACATCGCTAAATAAAAGTAACAGCCGGGTCACTAGTTACACAGCAATTTAGGAATACCAATATATTGTCCGAAAATCGCAACACCATCGGACGGCTCCATTGTTTACTAAAGAAACTATCGCAAAGACGAAACAAGGAAAAATGGAACAAACTTTACCCGGAGATTTCGCTAGTGTTTCGATAGATGTTATCGAAACTAGAAAAATATAAAGCTATTAAAAAAAGTCATTTATACTGAAAATAATAATTTATCCAACATATGCCAGCTGTCAAAAATGGCGCCATTATAAAATTATAACAATTCATCAAGAGATTTGATAAATTTATACAATAAACGAAAATTAACGAATTTGTTTAAACTCATACTTCTAAATATAAAAAATGTAATTTCATTTAAAAAGAAAAAAATATTATGAATTTATATAAACAATACAACTGTCAAAAATGACGCCATTTTGTAGAACGTTTTAATGTAACAACAAATGCAAAGTTATCTAACTCGAGCAAGAACGTTTTCAAAGCTTTCCTGAATGTACAATCTTTTTCGATATACACAAAAAAACGAAACACTATTAGGAATAATGAAAAGGCAACAATTTTATTAATACAAAAAAAAAAGAAAATACAATAGATTATATAATTTTTTCAAAGCTAACTACTTATATTACAAAATTGTTTATGCATGTCGTTTTAAATAACTTATAATTAATTTTATTAATTAATATTATTATTGATTTGTTAAGCAACGATGATTCCTAACCATAGCCGGGCCGTTAGGCTTTGTAATGTCATTCACTCGATCACTAAGATTCCACTACTGGTGTTAGGAGAACATTCCACAGAATGACCCTACAAAGCCTCTTATCAAGTCCACTCCAAACAAACAAACTCCATATTTATCATAAAACTTCGCAGATATTTGAATGCATTAATGAAATTCTTTCGCGAATTCTATAACATGATTCAGATTGTGCTATTGTATATAGGATTAAATATATATATATATAGGATATACTTTGGATTATCATTTTTAATTGGAATTTTTTGGAATAGGTTAAAGTACAAAACAGTCGAATCTATAAGAACAATCTAAGACGACATATTGTTTACTTAATTTAAATACATTGGTTTTAGTTATGATTTTACTATATGTATAGATGTAATGACTTTAAAATTAAAATCTTGTTTTTTTTATAAGAAAACAATATAAATAAATAATATTAAATCAGCATCGTGTTTTTTATAGTTATTTTTATAGTTATCAAAATGATAAATATAAGTTTTACATTCAAAACTAGTAAAGGAATTCTTTGTCTAATGAAATCTTAATCAAATATTTAATGGTGTTAATTTATGTCAGACGGATTTCAATTATAAAAATGTCCTGTTAATATAAATCATATTAACCAAAATGTGTCAAAATGTATTTCATGTTTTAAATAGACGTATGAAACAATGTTGGATGATTTGTTTCACATTTGAAATTGATGTGATTTTATTTAATTAGAGATATGTTATTATAAAGAATTAAAAACTTCAAAATCCTGTTCTAATATGCGAGTCTATTCCTCTCGCTCGCACTCATCAGCCTCCCTACAGTCGCTTCACGTTACAGCCATCTTTGATTTCAGTGAAGCGATTTCTAAAGCTGGTATACTATATTTATATAATAAAAACATCACAATAAATAAAACTTACAATTTAAATAATGAAGCGCAGTCGTCTATACACAACCTATTAATGATTATTAATGAAAGAAAAGAAAACGAAGTCGTTAGTTCAAATTTCCCCCCTCCAACAGGCTAACACCATAGACAAAGTATCACAGACTAAAAAAAACATTTAAACAACCCACAAAACGATGTAGAACTGTATTAAATAAACATAACTACATAGATGTTACCGACTAGAAAGACCATAAACATGACAGCCATGTGCCTCGAAATGAGGCCGTCTGAGAAATAAGGTATTTGTTGCTTTTTAGGAGACCGTAAACGGTATATGATGGCTCGGTAATTAGGCTATTAGCTTTTTAATTTATAACACTTTGTCTATAATTTGTCTGCGATTCCCCAGTTCTATTATTTTTAGCTACAAAAATATTATATTCCATCATCGAAGTGGTTTAAAATATGATGATATTAAGACAGCGCGAAGCTCACGTATCATTCTCTTAGAATCGTGGATAAATGCATTAATCGATTAATTACATAGTTATTACATTAAAATGCCGCACTATGCGTTAGCCATTGCATTCGCCCTCATTCAAAAAACACATACAATCGATCCCATACAATTGAATGAAATGAAATACCTACCGTCCCGTTCACTCATCGCGTACGCGGCTTCTGAGCGAAAGAGAACGCACATAGCTGTTCACGCAAAGGCGTGTGTCGTTCCCAATGCATACATATTGGCTGTTTGGTCGTGTTATATACAAAATATATAATATGCAACAAAAACAACCACACACAACCAAAAATTCAAATACTCATCGGTATTTTCCTTTTCCCCTTGCTGTTTAGTACGCTGTCTTCGTAAATAAATTGGATGTAAAAAAAAACATTCCTTTTTTGAGAAAAACTTTATCCAAAAAATAGAAAAATGAACTTTGAAATCATAAAAATTAATTTTAAATAATGTCAGTTTTTTGAATCATTTAATTCATTGTCAAACTAAAAGGACACGCAATACAGCAATATTAAATAATCGAAATCCGACCTTCCTTACTAAGGAATTGAGTTCATAATCGCTTCGACTCCGACTTGTCCAGCCAATATATACACTATGAAAACCATTCAATATCCAACCTTGTGTTGCACACGTTAGATTGCATTTTGCAACGTTAGCGGGTGACCGTGCGTTGCGCTGTGGCCGTTGTGCGTGGTGAAGTCGTCGTCCAACAGCTTGGGCATATCGGCCAACTTGATTTGTCCAACTTGTTGGGCGTGTTGGTCATGTTCGGCCAACGTGCGCTCATTCTGTATGAAGTTGGCCGATATGTGGCCAATGTGTTGGTTGCCGTTGTTGGATGGTGTTGCCGGCGCGTTGTCGTTCTGTTTGGTAGGGACGGTCGTCGCCTGCGTTTCAGTGGTGTCCTTGCTCTGAAATCAGAATAAAAATAATATTTACGAATAAAATTATTTCGTAAATGTTTTCATTAAGCAACGAACTAGCGTTTGACTACAATTCTATCTGGTTTAAATTGTAGTATGACCAAAAAATGGTTCATAAAGAAAATGGCTAATAGGCTTTCACATGATCCATAAAAGATTCTAACGAAGTGGGTCCGTGCGAAACTCTGTTGAATACAGCATGGCTTCTTTTAGCTTTTGTTCTTCTTGTGTCTATGACTTTATCGAGGTTTTATTCGGAGATCTTGCCCGCACGCCAGTATCCAACGTACTTTTCAAAATATATAGTATAAATATTTACACATTGACTCACATCACTTGTGTCGGACAGGCCCAGCAGGTCGGCAGTGACGTTGCCGTTGTCAACGGCCGCGGCCGCCTCGCTCTGGGACTTCGAGCTTTGCTGAAAATTAAGTTGCAAGTCATAAATTTTTTGAAGAACTTGGCGGCTACGAATAATCTGGCTCGAAGGACCAGAAATTTATAAGCTCGTATCTGATACATTCATCTAATATTCGGTAATCAACATCGTCCTCGTCAGTTATTAACATCGTACCCGACGGACTATTTAAGTTGTAACACATCAACGCTAGAAAAAAGCTGCAACTCTCCGACTTTGCGTATGTTGATAGATAGCAGTAGTCACTGTTAGAATATCGATTAAGTAAACAAAACAACTTGTCTATTATATGTCAAATCGAGTTTAGTGTCTATGCCATCTGTCATCTTTCTCTCTTCTCTTCGATTCTCGTCATGTAAGAACACCTACTATAATAAAATCAGTGACTAAATTTCCAATCTTGGTTTATTTTTACCCGAACCCAACAGTCACTTTACATCAAGGAGGTTACAGAATTTATAAGTTGTTATTATGGTTAAATTTTGTGTTTTTTTTTTAATTATTTATTAGGTAACAGAATTATTAAAAAAATTAACGACAATATTTTTTTGTCTCGTCTGTTTCTGATTTTTCTCAAAAAATATCTAGCATACCTGTGTCGGGGCCAGCTGCAGCAGGTCGTGCGTGTATACTCTGTTTCCGTTGTCTGCGGGCACACTGACAGACACGCCCTGCGCGACGGGCACGTGCACATCTGTGCCGGGCTGCACGTGCTCCGGCGGCGGCACGCTGATGTTCACGTGCACGTGCTCGACTTCACTCGCGGTGCCTATTTGTAATAAATCGATACTCAAATTATTAAAACAAGTGATGGACATAAAAGTATATAACCCTCGAAACCTTTATATAAGGAATTATAATAAAAGGTCAATTAACACACAAAAGAAAAACTATGGAGTTTTCTCTTCATTTTGTACTTACTGAAAGCCGTTACTAATTCAAATTTTAATTTTTTAATTCTAATTTCAAATATTAATTTTTGATAGCAACACTTATCACGGTAAAATAGTTCCTGGCTCAAGGTATCTTAACTTGTATATATTATAAGAATTTACTCTAATAAAATCCACCAGCATAGACAAAAGTTGTAAACAAATTGTTTCAGATATTATGGAGAAGCCAATAGTACAGAAGGAGTCTCCTTTGAACATTTAGAGATACTACCAAAAAAAAAAGGATTTAAAAAGGAAAGTTCCAATAAGTACTTACTTTGCAGGGTTGTTGCATTCTCTTCGATTTGTGAGGTTTGTTCTTTTTCTAGCGAAATGAGCTTACTTTCAGTGACAGCGTTGTCTTGTAACGTCGTTTCATTTTGAGCGGTGATCTCACTCGTCTGAGATACAGGTTGCTCGCTGGCTCCCGTGGTGACTTCCTGGTTAGCTTGAATGGTGGCTTCCTGGTTAGCTTGAGTGGTGACTTCCTGGTTAGCTTGAGTGGTGACTTGTTCGCTAGCCTGTTGTTCCCCGGCCTGGGCGGATGACGATTCGTTGGTTGCAGGTTGATTTGTAGGGAATTGTGCTTTGCTCTCTTGCTGTTTCTTTTCTTCCTCTGCCTGCTGTAAAGTAAGAGATAATAAATAATATACAATATGTTATTTGTCTGTTATCTAACTATATAATAATAATGGAAGAGCCTGCAACAGTGCAGTGTTTGAATGCTTATAACGGATAAGTACCACGACCTCGAAATTAACCCGTATGTATTGCAGGTTTGCTTCCGTCTTCCATATAAAACGTAACGAAAAAATGTTGCATGTCTATGAGGAATCTGTATAAGTGAACGGGGATCTACTGTCTGCGTGTACGAGTGTGTGCTCGTGACGCGCACTCACCTTCCTGAGCCTCGTGCGCGCCATGATGGCCTCGACGCGCTGCTTCCTCGCAAGGCGCTCCTTCTCCTCGCGCTCGGCCTCCTCGCGCCGCAGCCTCTCCGCCTCGTTGGCGGCGCGCCGCTTCTCCTCCTCCTCCTTCACGCGCGCGATGCGCTCCGCCTCCGCGCGCGCTTTCCTCTCCGCCTCTTGACGCTCCAGCTCCTGTTGCGCCTGCAAACAGCAATGTCGCATGCCATATCGCTGTACTGATACATTAAGACGGATAAGATGGATCTCTTATTGCCCACACAATGTCAATAGTCAGTAACTTTCTCAATCTTTTCATCTTGACAATCATAAAGCATGCATACAAACATACTCCTAACATAAAATATACACTCAATCCACCTATCCGTAATGAAAGTGATTTAACGATTTCTATATTTCATGTGATTTAACGTAGAATGAGATAGCTCTGCTTGATAAGACGATACATAAAATAAACATGTTCTTAGCCCTGATATTAAACTACTGCACTACCATTAGAAGACCAGGCTACAAAGACGACGCTTACCTCGATAGCCTTCCGCAGCTTTTCTTCCTCGACACGTCGCTGCAGCGCGGCCAGCTCGCGCGCCTCCTCCTCTTCCCTTCTCTGCCTCTCTTCTTCTTGTCTTTGCCTCTCTGCTTCTTCTTCCGCTTCACGTTGGAGTCTGAAATTAAACAATTTCCTGCTCTTAAATTCTCCCCAATCTTTTTTCTTATTATTTTCTAGAATTATCCTCACACGGGGCACTTTTTGTTAGACATTGTTGTCTATCTAGAACCTTTCATCCTTAGTGATTGACGGTTCTTCAATTTTGTCACTTCGTCCCATTAAGCGACTACTTTCCTATTTGAACCGTAATTTTAGTGCGTTAAGTATTTTGGTGGGGCGGATCAAGTACGGTGAACCCGCAAATAGAGTTGCTTATCACATACCTATGTTGTGGTAAGACGTGGCCACACGTATGTTGGTGAGACGATGTCGTTGAGATGTGAAGGTGAGATGACCACTTACCGCTGTCGCTCGAGCTCGGCCTGTCGCTCGAGCTCCTCGCGCGCGCGCCTCCTCCTCTCCGCCAGCGCGGCCTTCGCCTCCTCCTCGGTGGTGATGCGACGCGCCATCATTGATGCTGCAAAGGTAAATTACAATACTAAATATTCAGCAGCAGCTTGGAGAGATGGGTCGACTCGACCTCGAAAATACACAACAGAGCAGAAATAGATACATTTACTTCTGCGTTCCTTCAAAATGTCTCACGAAAGTTTCAATAATTTATATTAAATTTAAAAAAAAAAAATTACCAGTCATTTCATTTTCCTCCGTCTTCTCTTGAGATGGCTCCTTTTTCTCTTCTCTTCTTTCCTGCGATGGCTCCTTTTTCTCCTCCTTCCTTTCATGCGACGGCTCTTTCTTCTCTTCCCTTCTCTCTTGCGAAGGCTCTTTTCTTTCCCCACGTTGTTCTTCTTTCTTTTCGACGGGCTTCTGTACTTCTATCGGTCCATCTTCTCTGTTTTCATCTACAATTTGTTCGGGCTTCGGTTGCGGCTTACTTTCTACATTCTCTTTGTTTTCGTTTACCTGAAATAAGATTTATTAAAATGAATTGGTTTGCTCTGTTTAATTGAATAATGTAGGAGACAAGATACAATAGAAAATTTAATGCCTAGCGGTCAGAGGTTCGAATCTCAGTTGCTTTTTACCATTTATGGCCTCGTTCACCATCTCTAAGTAAAGTGTTGATTAGTTACTTCCTAGTCAACGTTAATCTCTGATGGTATCATTGGTCAATTTCACAAACAAAAATAAAGATTTCAGTAACAAATTACTGGTTAAGTAAATGACGTAACAAATTATACGTTAAATTGACTGACATATCAGTGTTACTTGTCAAACGTCATTGTCAGTTGTCAACTGCTGTGGGGTTATGTTAAATGGTATTTACAAGCTTTTATATATTTAATAGGTTTGCTCGATTTGTTTTTTTATTGGGCCAAAAAAAGTAAATGAAATTTTGCTCCCTTCCTGTTGATCGATTGATCTGATTTTGGTACAAAATATTTAGTTCTGTTCACAATGCAATTTAATATAATCAGTATCATTGTAAATCCAACATGGCCGCCGTGACAAATGGTGGGTGGCGTATTTTTTTCATAATCCCCTTAATCAAGACCTATGGTATGATACCCAGGCTTGGTTCATAGATTGCAGTACACTATTAATAAAATATAGATGGCCTCCGCCACCAAATAGCGGGTGTCATGTTTTTCCACCTTTAATTTTAAAATATATTTTACCGTTTCATTTTTGTTAGCATTTCATGTCTGGTTCGGAAAGCGTGCGATTTTAAATTGTTAATTTATTCCTCTATAATTTTAATGAAATAAGGATAAAGTTAAAATACATAGAAACGCGAACTTTTATATGAGAGGGACATTTTGGTATCCCTCGTGCAGTAATACAAAACTATGTAATAAAATCACTTGAATAACAAAAGAAATTGTTATTTCTTACATACAGTTAAAGACTTGTTTTAATGCATACGTCGACATGTAGAAAAAATCTACAAAGTCATCATAAAAACAACATCATCAGGATCCGTAAACCGTACTCAACACGGAATTTAAAGACATCAATCTAAGGTTCTACCTTCGATCTCGGTCCGTTCTAGTTTTAATTCACCCAATTAATGATCAGTCAAATCAAAAGTAAATTTACAAATTTAACCGTAAAATAAATGTACTAATTGGCAGATGTGGTGGCAAGTAAGTTATGGGTCAGTTTATCTTATAATTCGAACTCGTATTAATTGTAATAGTATTAAATTTTTTATCGTATTATTGATAGTTAGCTATTACAATAGATTTAGGTATTTATTATTTTAACCAATTATTTATTATTTTACCGCTCTATTTTGCACTAGTGTTAAGTATCTGTGATTTATCGTTTTAATATATTTTAGAATAAGAAAAAAAAAATGTAAATTTGAACTTTAAGAAAGAAAACCAATGTCTTTGGCTTTCTCACGCCAGGGGGAGCAGCAGGGCGGCATAACGCCGCCCCAAAACAATAAATAAAAACATCATGAAATTCGCACATGGAGTTATGGAAGACTTTAACTGGCAATTAGCCTAATTGACACTTTATTTGAAGGTGGTGAAAGAAGCCCTATTGTACGATTTTTTAGATCCTTAGAAGAAAGCTTATGTCACATGACATTATGTATTCAATTCGTCAAAAGAAGATAGAAATTTACATTTATCTCTGTGTGATTTAAGGTTAAAAATTAATATTTCGAATTGTTAACCTTATCATCTAAGACTTGGTGTTGTGTGGTGATGACGTCACCAATCTGCAACGCTTCCAGTTTTTGTGTCACCTCGATGGCGCTGATGGCCTGACGCTTGTCCGAACTCACGCTCTGTAAAGTCAACAACTTACATGTAACAATCATTACTAAACAGAGTAGACAGACTCCTTGCAACCATCACTACTGTTAGGTTGCACTGCAAAACCATAGGAATATACCAATGGGTTTGCAGTAATCATTTAAACCGCTTGTTCGTTTTTTCCATCACAAAAATCTTTACAAGTGTCAAATTCGTGTATAGTAAGCGGCAATAAATATAGCGCATCGACCTTTGGGCAGATATTTCCGCATCGTAGAGCCGTATCTATCACACCAATGTAAATTTGAGTATTTTTGCGACAATATAATGGTAATTGCTAACTTCAGTGAATTTTGACAGTACCTTATCCATGGGCTCGCTGCTCTGTCGGGGCGGCGTCGGCGACAGCGCACGCCCCGGCGACTGAGACTTGCCGCGCTGGCAACAATAAAATGACAATGTAACTTAACTAGTAATAAAAAGAGAAAAGATTTGAATGTTTGTTTCAGGTGAACTCAAAAGGTATAGAACTGATTTGAAAATGCTTTCACTAATGGAAAGTTCTTCAATCAGGGAGAAACCTAGACTAAATGTTTTTGTCTATTTATCTATCTGAGCGAAACCGGGGAGATTTATTAGTAGATTAAAAATAATTTGTATATAAAGAAACACTTACTTTCTCATATTCTTTGGCTGGCTTTGGTTTCCTATGCAGCGGCGGTTTGCCCTCCCCCGGGGTTGTCGGGGGCGCTGTAGACCAAGTATAACTGTAACTTAACTCCACTGAAACTGAAGAACACCACAGTAACTTCCGTCCGGTCAACTTAAGTTTAATTTGCCCAAGCTCGAGTAAAGCCAGATCAACGATCACTCAGGACGTAACAATGGAAGCTACTGTGATGTTTTCAGATGGCACGTAAAAAGCCAATTTAATGAATAAGATTTTTTTTAGAGAAAATGCTAAAAAAACTTAAAGATTTAATAATTATGCTATTAACTGAAGCGCTTTTAGCCGTCCAGTTGACCGTGCTCTATAATCGCACAAGGCGCAGGATCCCTAACACTAGCAAACTTTTCTGTCTAAACTATGAAATGAATTTCATTATGAAATGGGTCGAGAGATTCGTATTTGTTATAAGTTTCGAAGAAACATTGTTAAGAAAAATAAAAATACTAGTATTTATTTCGGTTTTCAATATATCTTATGGCGTACTAACGAAACTCAGGCGCGTTTAGCCCAACACCTTATACGCGTACACTCACCGGGTCGCGGCGAGGCGTGTAACGACAGGGGGCGCGGCTTGCGCGCGGTGGGCGGGCGGCGCGGGGCGTCCCCGCCCGCGACCGTCGTGGCGTCGCGCGACACTGACGGCGTCGTCGCGATACTGTTCGCGCCCGTGTCGCCCCCACCTGACCACCAGACCAATGTTAGGATACTGAGCATTGAGAATATATTTCATATGCATATTAAATTAATAGTTTTCGAGCTATCTTAGTAATTACGCAGTTTTCAAATACGTGAAATCTCGTATGTACAATTTTTTTTAAATAATATACTGACAGTTTGACGTGGAAGATTGCAATGAAATCATTTCGTGTCTCTGCATAAAACTTTTAGTTATTGTTTGTTTACTACTTATTGGTTCTATTTAAAATGGTATGAATTCTGTAAGAACCAGTATTATCAGCTACTGAGATAAATTATAGACGAACCAGTTCAGAGCATCCTTAAATCATAGTATTACTACTAAATTTAAAACTTAATGTTATAAAATAATGACACATTATTTATTATTTACTTACAATTCATGATAAAATTATATACAAAAAGCAAAGCGCGTACAGCGACAACGTTTAAAGCTAATTTATATGTCCAATGAGTATTCGTAATGTGCACAACCCTTTTTAAATGTAAATGTTATGAACAAACTTACAAAAATACACACTCAAAAATTGTTACCGACCGTACTTTGAGTACGATAAACATTATATACGTGTGATTAACCAGTGAAATGTTGATGGGGGCATACCTCTCGGCGTGTTGACCCCCGTGCCGGCGATGGATGCGGGGCGCGGCTTGCGCGGTGCGGACGCCGCACGCCGCACCACGCCGGCGGCATTGGACAGCGCGCTGCCAGGCCGCGAGCCGGGCGTCGTCTCCCCGGACCGCGTCTCTGTGTATATCGACCCTTGTATCGCACTGTATCGTCTTGTATCGCCTTGTATCGCCTTGTATCATACTGTATCCTCTGGTATTCTATTTAATCGCCGTTTATCTTACTCTTGTTCTTCTGTATCCCACTGTTTTACTACTGTCCACTGTTAGAACAGTGAATACATTCTAGTTCAGATTACTTACCAGTACACGGCGTGATAAGGCATTGCTGTACCATCGAAATATGAGAGTAATTGTCTAATAATTATCAAACAACTTTAAACTGTATTTATTTCTTCTAGGTTATTGCAATGTGTTTTACAAATGTGCTTAAAACAATAAAAGCGACAAACGTAAATTTACAAATGAAACATGGCGAAAAAGCATGAAGAAAATCAATTTAAGAAAAACCCAATTTAATAGATGAGTAAACATAAAGTACAATTAATATGTCTTAAATCAAAAAGAAACACTGGCCCATAAAAATATAGTGCAGGAGGAACAATTAAAATATTAGAATTGTTTTCAAAATATTATTAAATATAATTAATATTTCCACTCACCTTTAGAACTGAGGAAATCTGCACAAGAGATGGAGATTAAAGAGAAATACACTTATTACAATTTTGTAAAATAGAAAAATATTCAATATTTCACAGTTATAAAAAATCGTGTCTTTAAATAGCATATTCCTCTTTAACTTAGATATAGGAGTAAAAATAGGTACCCGAAAATACTTCCTTGTGTCTTTAATGAAAGCAGCAGCATAGATCCCATTGGAGTAGAGATGTAGTGGACAGAGAGGTACAGAGAAAAGCCCCTGCATATATGATGAACACAATTTACTAAGACCTTTTATTAGATTGTTTATACGACTCGTGAAAAATATAAATTCATATATTAAAATGAAACCACAATTTAATTATATACTATTTAGAAAACTTTTGTTTAAGTGCAAAAGACCTACTTCACTCATCTGTGCAAAATTAGCAGTCAAATACAATCAATTACCTAATTCACCGGATTTTATTTTCCTTTCTTAATTTTACTTTAAACCATTGCTAATTCAATGTTACTATGAAAAAGCCAAGCATTTATTCGAAACAGAGACCAAAGCAAAGCTGTCTCAGTCTAGGGCTTATTTATTTTCGAGCCAGCACTATATTATTACAAAAAAAAAATCATTGATTATTGCGTCAATTTTAAACATTTAAACTAAAGTAAATTCAGATTTGATATTTTACTACATCGCGAAAATACAACAAATATAACAAAGGAAACGTAATTTTTTTATAATAACAATTATTTGTATGTATAATATTAATACCCGACATAAAAACTTCATGATTAAACGACTAGCAGACTCATACACGAACTAATAAATCCAATTTAAAAACGAATAGCGAACATACGTAACACACAAACACCACACAGATTTCAATTATTGAGTACTTTGAAATGTGACCCAATGTAGGTTTAAAAAAATTGTTCAATACGTGGCGACATACCAATTGGAAATGTGAATTTATCTATAATTAAAACCGTAAATGTCAATCAACGTAAACTTAACGAATATAGAAATATATGTATGTTAATAATAAATAACCTTTATTGAACGTGAAATTGAAATCCAATTTAGGATTAAAGATATTAGAATTATTATACACAGACATTTATTAAATTGAAGCCTGAATATATGTAATTCGAGTGTCAAGCGTTGACACTTAATGTAAAGCGTGAACTTAATTGAGGATTATACAAGCGTTAATCTGCACTAACCGACTGCACAGCCGGCGGTTAATGACGGGTGTAGCGCGAGCTCCACAGCAAACCCAAGCGCCCTCTAGCGGTACCTGCAATGTACTCACGGGCACGGTTGAGGTGGTGCATGGAGGGCGACGAGGCGGGCGTCAGGCGGGGCAGCTTGTCCAGCCGCGTCATGGAGTAGGCCCTACCTGGCGCGCGCGGGGCCGGCAGGGTGGGGACGAGGTCTGTGCGCCGCCGTGCGACCGATGACCATACTACCGTCGGCTGACGGTCGGGTTCGTCTGAGAATACCACTTTTATAAATAAACTCACACTTAACCCACGAGGTATATGTAGAGTTTATGGATTTTCATTTTGTACCGTCCTAAATAAGCCTATTTTGCATTTGCTACATTTATATATCTACACTTCTCGTATCAATCCTTTTGTATTTTTATCATGTTCTAATTTTGTGGAAGTTGTGAGATAAAGTAAAATTTTAAAATATAGATAGCTGTGATAATGTTATGCGAGAAAAGTTGATTTCCGCAAAAATTTTTAAATTTACAAATGAAAGGTTGTCCCTTTGTTTAGGTCTTATTTGGAACACCGTATATATTTCTGCACTCTATTTGTAAATTTTGGTGGTCACAATGATGTGACGTTAAGCCGCCAAAAGTTCTGTTTTAAATCAATAATTTGAAGCCAACGGATTTAAATACGTATGTACATGAATTGATTTGCTACGGCTTCGCCACTACAATTCAGCTTAACAATAATTTGTTAACTGTTATAATAAGTAACAAGTATTATTATTCATACAAACTATTAACTTTTCTTATATAGGCCTCTTTTACATTTGTATAAATCTTAAATTTAATAGTCATTAATGAATGAAAATTACAATTTTCCAGATCTTTTGAATAAGTCTAAGTTTGTGTAATATTATTTTACAGTTGTCAAGTATTACATAAGTCATTCCTTTGCTACTTTTATTTACAACTTGTATTGACAGATGACATTATTGAATCCTTTTAAATTACAAAAATATACAAATATACCAAGCTCTTATTCCTATAGCAACAAAGACTATTTTCTCTTGCAACTGAATTAACATCTTACATATCGGCTTAGTTTTCTTGACCGCACTTTTATGAACATCTATGTGTTTTAGTACGTGGAATTAAGAGCGATACTCGCTTATCACGTATCGTTTATACGCATAGTAATCCTATGCAAGGCCAGTAGGGAGATTAATATTCGCCAAGAGCCACCATTTTGTTCCGTTCTCTCATGACATTAGCAGTAAGGCTGTATACACTCACTGTATACTTACTTGATGACGCTTAGTTTGAACAGATGGTTCTAGACTGGCTTAGCTACAGCTTAAGTCATCTCATTTGCATACACAAATTTTCTGTATGTTTAGACATTTAATGTAAAATTAAATTTTAATTTATATCTTAAACAACATGTTCTTATTATTCCAATGAACTTTACAAAAATAATATCTTTATCAGTTTGACCTGTATGGACAATGTGTATGGTTTATTTATCTTTTTAATTTAACGGAATTTTTCTCCATAATATTTACGATTCCAATTAAATTGAAACTTTGCATTCCTATTAAGGACCAATGGCAATATAATCTTCATAACTATGTCCTAGTGCCCTAATCAAAATCATAATAAAGTGATAAGGCATATTTGATTAATTATAACGCCATCTAGTTAAAAAAAACTAACTTATTCGATTAGAACGATGTACGATTTTTTAAATATTTAAACTATAGTTATCCCGTAAATCCCTACTCTAAGTAACTCTATTAGAGCAGAAATACATGTTTAATAATTATAACCTAGTAATTAATATTAAAATTAAATCAAGTAATTACTTACAGTAACTTGTGAACATCAGTCCTTAGCAGCGGGGAAAATATGTTAAATGTTTATTAAAGGCTACTAAATAAATTTTGCCATCATTGAATCCAACATACGTTGAATATATTTACCAAAAATAATATTGTTATTACGCCTCAAATGTGACAGGGATCGTTCCTGTCGCCCTACACTACACATAATTTAATATGTTCGTTTAAAAATAACATTATGATTTGCAGTATTACAAGCCGCAAACCGAATCCTAGACCAGATTATGAGACTAACAACCAAAACCACTTGTCTTTGATTTTAACCATCTCGTTATAACCTTATTTAATAGTATCGATGCCCGATATCGGATGAACTGCCAACAAAACACTGTTTGGTTAGCTATGCACCCGATACTATAATTCTATCAAATAAATTATAATTATTACTCTATTATAATTTATTCCTTTAAGTACCAAGAAACGTAAAGAGCAGTTCATTTTCAAGTATAATAACACAATAAATGGCAATGAGAAACTACTTAGACTAGAGAAACCAGCCGTATGAATACTGTGAGCATATGAAAAAGCAAAAGTAACCTTATCCCAGCTTACTAAGATAGAAAATACCTCAAGAGGAAAAAACAAGCAAACTTATATATGAAACAGTATAGGCGCAGTCGTTAGCAATGACCTTCACTTACATAAAAGAGAAAATCCTTAGCTATTATTTGTCGACAAACAGTCTTTTGTAAATTTATATCAGATGTATATAAATTTACAAAAGACTGTTCCACGTATGGGCACTGGGATCTAAGACTGATGACACGATAGTGGGCTGAGATGGATAGCAATATCTGCTCTCCCCAACAGTAAAAGGTGAAATGTAGGTCCGTTAACTTTATTATAAAATAAATAGAAAATTAAATTCTGCGCAGGCTCTACTTTCGTGTCTCGAGCTATACATACCTTTGTTATCAGTGTCGGAGGTGTCGAGGTGCAACGCCGATGCTCGTCTCGTGAGCGGCGCAGACGCGAACATCACATTCGTGGTTGATGCCGCCCTGCAACGACAAGCGATTCTGTTACCTATTTGTATTGAAACTACAGGCGCTAAGGGTTAGTTTTCATTCCCGAACACAAATGCGAATTATGTGGCTTATACTTGAAGATGATTAAAGAAAAACATTCTGCAAATGAAGTCCGATACACATAAAATCAAATGCGAGCTTGAATTAAACGGTTGCATATATGTTTAACCGTATTAAATTGTAAAACCTAGCAACGGTAAAATCCTTTCTAAGGAAACATTAAGGGTTAGAGTTTAAGGATGTATCTCAAACTATATACATACGTAACATATTCCTTATATATCGTTAAATTAGAACAATGTAAATCTTACGATCATGCAAAGATTAGATCCATCTCAAAAACCCCATAATATCCATTACCAGTTTATAACATATAAATAAATATTCGTTAGAGCGATAGAGATTGCGTCAGGATAGTAAGAAATGGTAAGTTTTCTATAGCTCCTAAAATGTCAGTCTATGTCGTAACCGGTGATTTGTGGACATTGTCTCACCTTGACAATACTCGCTGGTGTAAAATAGGAAGGATAACGTCATCGAGTCATTAGAAAAGACTGGTAGCTTAAAAGTGGACAAATCTTTCGTCACCATTTATGAAAATCGATATTACTTGATTCTAGAATTCGCCGATGACGCTTAGATGCCGAATAAGTTACAAGTATATAAGTGACAGAGATACCAAATGTAATTATTGTCATAATTGAGTCTTATATAATGTGTCGTAATTGTGTTGTCGAATATATCGATATATTTAATTTAAACAGCACTACTATCGATATATATATAAACGCCAACACTACACAGGCCCATCGCAGTAATTTCGAGAGAAGGCTTTAGAGCTCGACCGCGACACTGCATTGCGCCATCGGAATATAATCACGCGTGCCAAATTATACTCTGGCTTGTAGCTACAATCCTACTTTTTATTTTATTATGAATGTTTTGTATGAACCTAAGTCGTATCGGATGTTTGGAAATACCAGCGGAAAAAGATTCTACAAGGTTCGAGTAGTTTTGACAGGAAGTTGCGGGAAAACCTTACAGCTGTGATATGCCAATTAAGATAGTGCTTAATTTTTTTTTTTTTTGGATTTATAATGAACGAATTTCATATAAAATAAAAGAAGCAACAGAAATGTAAATATAAAAGTATAATCACAAAACAAAATTAATCACAATGGTAGAGCATTACTAAAAAAACGATACATCTCAATTTCTATTATAGAAGAAAATTACCAAAATTAGTCAATTAATATTTGTGCAATCTAAACGCGGAAATTAGATATATAAAATTAAATATGATCTCTTTGTTAAAATGGCTTCCGTGCCAAAAAATTTCCGTCTGTGAGCATCGATTATTATTTGTATATCTAATCGGCTTCCAGAAAATTGTGATAAAAATATAACAGATAAGGTTCAACAACAGGTCTTATGCGTTATCGGTCGAATAACAAAATTATGTTTTCACGTCGTGCACAACTTGTAGATCGTTTTATGCAGTTATTTTGCCTTGCAGAATATTATTATAGCTATTAGGCTAGACCTTATAATGCAGGGTAAGCATATAGCGGAATTGTCGGGACCGAGTTGACGACCGACCGATAACGAATGCTTATGGGTTCCCTACCCATCGATTCTCATGTTAGAGTAACAGTGAGGCGGCATATTACTATTAGTAAGAGTGAATGGAAAGGCTTTTTTAATCCTGAAGATATAGCTTACATTTAAATTATTTTTAAACGGTTTTATTGAGCTTGCCTACTATTTGTTGCTTATTTGTTTAATTTAATTCTATCTTTAAACATTACTAACATGAAACTAACATAAGACCTAGGAAATAGTCAATATCCTACTTGAAGTAAATATCCTACGCAAACAAAGTCACGGAAACCAGTTAGTAAAATACCTACGAGTTAATTTAGCTGCCTTTATTTTATCTTCGTTTATCTTATCCATTGATATAATTTACTAGCTCGTGTTACAGAACAACTTAGAGCCAGGAATGCCTGAAATTTACTAAGTACCTAGATTTAGTGTTCTATTTATACAGAAATCCAGCACAGCTTGCATTTCTCGGCTGGAGAAGCTATTTAGGTCGCGCGACGGCGATCGCGACATAATTGAGTATTCACGGGCGATAGTTTGCAATGTCCTGCGCGCCATGGCATAGAGTAAGTGCTCTGAGAGTCTACATACAGCCAGTTATATTTAGAAGGAAATATAATCGTTTATATTGATAAACGATTATATTTCCTTTTTTATATTCGGTCAGTTTCAAGGAAATCATACGATATTCTCAAAAAAACTACGACGTTTGACCACGGTTTACGATGACAAGCTCAAAAGGCATCTCTACTCTGAGCTTTTTATCTATTTGAGCACGAGAACGTCCTCGGGAACTTGAGCTCGTGTTATATTAATCCATCAAAATTAAAACATATTTTAAGCCTTCTCGGAACTAGCATGCAATATCTATTTTTTCTAGTAATTTATATTCGATTTTATACATGAAACCTCTATAGACTAGTTAGTCTGTAGCTGTGACTAAGACTACAGGTTCAGATATGAAACGGTACGACTACGTAGCCTACTACTTTAATGTAGCCAAACGTATACGCATTCATAACAACAGACCTTAATAAATGTTGTTAAAAATAAATTTTCAATGGCAAAATTTTATAAAATGACGTTCAGCGGTAGCATACGATCATTGAGTCATGCGTTCAATTTCCGTATGAGAACACGCGACACTAATGTAATAAAAATTGACAATCATTCGTCAAATCTATAAATAGAAAATGGTACATGACGTATCTTCCTTTAATACGAGTAGCCGCATCTACTCCGTATTAAAGTTTTAGATTCTTAACTGACTGCATATATTTGCTTAACACGCGACTTTTTCCTATGTGTCCGTTTTCTTACATATAGAGCATAACTTGGCCGTCTAAAGGGAAAATCTATACTTGAAATCACAATAATTATTTTGTTTCATGAATGAGGTGCCAGAGGTCTAATTTTAGTCATCTTCCCCTTAAAGATGATTGATGAGGGGATGGATAGGAGAAAGAAATGTCATTTTTTTGTCTATCTCCTGCTCTGTCTATTAAAGGCAGAGAACGCATCTGCAACTCGCAAATGCTTGTTGCAAAGAAAAAATCCACAATTGAAGAATCAACATAAACAAATCCATCAATGCTAGTCGCGAATAGAAGTGCTCCATATGCAAAATATTGTTGTCGAACAGATGTAGTGACGGCCCACGCCGATATCTGTAGGGGTGTTGTAAGTCTATGTATTAATCAAAATGCATTAGGATGTTCAGCGGAGGACAAAATGCAGAATGTTAAAAGACAATTAAAACATTTTTAGTTCAACTATAATGGCTTGGCTGCATGCATTACTATACTACATAGCTTCTAAGTAATTAGAAGTAGTGAGTAATAGTGAGTAAGTAATGAAATCACGTGAGCATTTCAAATCATGCGCATCCTTCAACAAACACAAAGCAAAACTACTCAACTGAATTCTACACACTACTGTCTGGTGTCAAAAATAATGTTACGTAAACCCTATAGCTGGCGAGCCGAGTAAACCTTTTTAATAACGAGTTTTATCTAGCTTTAGTCGAGTTCTGAATTTGGCTTTAAATTTATCTCAACTTTTTCCATCGACAGATGTACTAAAGCATGAAATTGAGCAAAGCATTGAGCTAAGATTGGGTTCAAAAGATTATTTAAAAAAACAGCGAAACTTATTTTACTGAAAAGAAAGGTTAATAAATGGTGAATCGTAATTCAAATGAATAGACGTTGTAAAAACAGTAGAGAACCATTAGAACATGGAACATACGAACGATAGAAGTGGCGTCAATGGAATGTATTCAGTCATTCAGAAATTATGACGCTATGAACAAGGGTTGCCAAAGATAGCACGATAAAGGTAAAAATCACCTCGTCAGCTCTAGTGCTTTAGTAAATACGCAACTTTAATCTACTTGTTGATATTAGTAATAAAACTCAAACAAAATTAATGTTAATATCACAAAGTACGGTTATAAAAGATTGAATATGAACAAAATAAAAACTTTTAAAAAAATTGCTTACAGCGACTCAAAAAAGCTCATCTGATCGAGTGGGTTGGTACTGGTGGATGGGGAAATAAAAAAAAAACATAAAATTAGTGAGAAGTAATAAATGTGGCAAAATATGGGTCGATGTTATTCACTGCAGTCGGACAGCTCGAAGTATGTATCCGCACCCGTTATTAGGGTAAATATTGTGATTCTAGTCACTCTTGGGAAAAAGGGTTTCCATTCGCCATATAAACGCAAATTTTCGTTGTCATTTGTACTATACACTTATGATATATTAATATATTAAAGAAAAAACATTTACGTGGCTAAGGAAAATCCTTTGGGCACATTAAATGAAATACCAACACCGGTATATTTGACAATATACCTAAACAAGCGAAGTGAATTGTAAGAAAAACATAAAGTACAAGATCGTAGTAGTATCATCTTTAAATTACGTGAATTGTGCAGTTTTCTATTAAAACATATTACAATTCGAATTGTAAACAACAGCGTGAATAAACGCAAAATCAAATAGTGAGACAATGAAATGGCTATTTTCCAGTACAAAAAGTGTAATTGCTGACCAATAAATTCAAAGTTAAGTAAACATTTTAAAGCAGCATTGCTTCTAAAAACAAAAAAATATTGGCCATTACATCATAAAAAACAAAAAATACTACGATCATATTCCACAAATACGAAATAATGTGCTCCAAATAAAAACATAAATCTATGTGAAAAAAAAAACTCCGGAGCATTTCATACTTAAAACATTAATACGATTTATAGTAGCGTAAAGGTGTCTGACATTTAATAGCTGCAAAGTCCAGGTAAATATCATCTGAAGTCTCGTATCTCACCTGCGCGCGGCCCAGAAGAATCCAGCGGAATCCACTGGCTCCAGCAGTCGAGGTGTCGAGGAACCGAAGGCGAAGGCTGGTCTTGGGGTTGAGCGCGCCGCGCGGGCACGTTCCAGGCGCTCTGTTCGCTCCTTCTCCCTCTGGAGGAGTGCTTCCCGTCGGGACACTGACGCCTCCCATATCGCACGCTTGCGTTCTTCGACCTGCATACAAGGTTATATCGTAAGAAAGATAATTATGGCTGTGACTGTTCTTATTTTGGACTTAGTTTTCTTGAGGATTCTTCGACTGTCAATTATGGGCGGACGTATTTATGAGTTTAATTTACAATCTGCCGCAGAAAAGATTTAATCCTGAATGAGTTTTATACCCCTAAAAACTAATCTCTGTCTGCCACCACGCTTACCTGCTTACTCTCTTATTTGGTACTTAAATATAATTTTCCATGTGTACCTGATGTTTTATCACATAATGTGGTAATGCAAGACTAAGATTAGTCCACCGAAAACAGATCCGTTTTGAATATTATGACAGGAACATACCGTCACGCCAGTTTTCTTGGTTGGAGTCACATCTTTTGTACCAATGGCGACGATCTAAAAGTTCATATTTTTATAACTATTTCCGATGTTAGACGCGAGTGCATCGGAATGCAGCCGGTCCTAAAGGAAGGGCTATATCGGTCCCGACTCCTTACCGCTTTTAAAATATTCCAAGAAGCCATCACCGAGGTATTTCCGTACGCCGTATTGTAGACTTGTTTCCGCGTGCGCTAGGGAACTTTAACATATTTGGGCAAAGCCCGTTAAGAGATTTTCGAGCTGGTTGTAACTTTACAATTGGACAATTGCTTTTTACATTTTAATAAGATAACTTTGCAAGAAAACTTAGGTATGTGAGAAAAACAACACAGCAGTTTTAACAACTCAGTTCATAGGTGTTATCACAAACCGTGTTATACAAACATACAAAACAACAACGCCAACATAATGTCTAGCGCACTTGGAAGTATTTTCTGCCGCAGCTGCTCAACTCCCTGAACAGTGTCGTACTTGTGGAAAGTAATAAATTACCCTAACAAGTGTAAAACTTTTTTAAAGTCGGTCTATTTATTTGAGGAAATTTAAATAAAACTAGGGTTTGAATTTCCTCGGATAAGAACTATTATTCCATTTTTATCACTTTCTAATATTTTAGATATTAATTTAATTTCTAATATTTTAGGGCGAAATGTAGTGACAAAACAAACCTCTTCAGGTTTACTTCACTGCCACTTATTGCACCTATGTTTTTATTTTCTTATATTATAAAAAAAAATTATAATAAAACATGTTTGTCATAATATAAGATACCGTGTAGTTCTAAGCTTAAGTCTTTAGAAACCCAAAATATATGACTTGCTGTCTACAACTATCTTCAGGTTCGCAAATTTATAATGTCAATCTATTTCTTTTATTGTTTTAAATGTTGTTTGTAATCTGGCGTATTACATCGTGACACTATAATGAACAGTAAACAAGTATCATCAATCGTACAAGTCAATTGGTGCCCGCGTGCTGCAGATAATCGGGTCAGGTCCGAGACGAGTGCGGAATGACCCGGCTTACATAGCCTAAGCCATCGCCAATTATTCACCTAATACTCGAATAAGACGAACTATTCAATGAATAAAATATATACCTAAATTGGACTCAAAAGCTAAGATATTTGTGACATGTTAGGAATAATGTAGGTGCGAGTTCTTTTTTTTTTAATAAAAGAGGTAAATGAGGAAGCGGTTCATCTTGAAGCACCGCTATTCTTTGAAGCAAGGAAATGGATGGTCTCATTCATCAAAGAAAACGCAAGGCATTCTCTCAGAGTCAACCCCGGGGTGTGGTGAGAAATTGAGTGCAGGCCTGTTGCAACAAAAAAGGATATTAAATTAAATACATACACTTGACTTTTGTTTGTTCATAAAGTTTTGATTTAGATTTGGAATAGAATATAAATATAAAACTCTAAAAATTCATTAACTGACATAAACATTTTAATCTTATAGATTAATGCAAATTTCGGCAGACTCAGCCTCAGTATATCACATACCTGGTCGATATAAGTACGTCATAGGAACCAATCTTTTTTTTTAACTATACATCAACTATAAATGTTTAAACAGAGTTCACGTGGATTGCATTCTCATCGATCCTTCCAGAAACGTGTCGATTTTGATCCGGTTTAATTTATTAGATATTTACTACTTCCTATACAACTATTTTAAAAAAATCATGAAAGAATGTTAATAACGTCGTGGCACCGAGCCAGCCGGGCTGCAGCCATGTAGACTTTTGCTGAAATTCGAGCTAGACTTTTAGGCCACTCTCTAATGGTATCAATATTTGTACGAAAATCAAAAATTATATAAAGTATCATTCTCAATATATAACTATTATTTTAGATTATGAATGACTGACATTTTATAAGTTTTAAAATTAAGTAGTAAAATTCAACATTTTCACTACATCAGTATAATACATGTATCTACATCGAGGGACGTCCTGCAATCCTCTCTCACTCATAACAGATACCTTGTAACTATTATTAAAATGATTTTGAAAATTTTAAACATGCGATCATCTAATATTGTACGTAATAAGAACCGGAGAATACGCCTCATGTTCTCCTCGAAAAATAGCAGTCACTACAGTTTATTTATTAATATTATATCATGCTCAAGTAACTTCACAAACTATCAACGATATTACGTACTTGGGTCCTTAGATTTTGCAAAAAACAACATAAAATTCTTACATTCTAGGATTGTTCTGGCCGTAAACTTTGATTTCGTTTCTGGGCGTAGCGCCACAAAGCGACGGGAGCATACCCAACCTTCTCTGCATTGCGTCACTTTATTTACTAGGGAATGCAATATTTAAGCGTTTAATATCTTTTATTCGTTTATTAAACAGAATTAAAAAGGACAAGGTATTATGCGAGGATTATAAGCAACATTTCAATTTAATACTCTGCTGTATTTAAAATCTGCTGTACTTTTTGTTTATGTGTCAGGTACAAATGCTACATATAAACTAACATTTGCATAATGAATTCGTCAGTTTCGACTGAATCTGGACCTGGACGGGACTGCGTTGAAGCAAATAAAAAGATAATAGAATTAATAGTATAGTAGCTGACAAATCGTCCATTATAATCAGTTGTAAACTGGCTGTGTAGCGCAGTGTAACCAGTACAATGCGGCACGGCGGTGGAATTCGCAGCATTGTAATGCAAATGTGTCTGACGACTGACGAGAGCAAAGTGTCAACAGTGACATCAGCGCGCAAGGACGCGAGTTGCGTAACAGCGCGTGCGCAGACGAACGGCGTCGCGGTACAGCGGCTACCTTTATTTGCTTGGTGTTAAGCGACAGCTACCCGCAGACATCCACAAAAAGTACTGTAGATGTTATGCCTTCTTTTGCGATAACAGTCAAATGCCTGATATCTACGCAGCGCAAACGGACGAGAAAATCTGCTAATTGCACGACACAAGGATCTAATTGAATCCGCAGACGGGCTGCAGAGAATATTTTATTTAATACAAAATACCTAGATTTTTTATTGCAGAAAAAAAAAGCGAGCAAGCGATTCACCTGATATGTAACCAGTACTTATTAACATCTGCAACAATCGAAGTTACCGATACATTGTCCGTATTTTTGTAGGAAGGATGTAGGAATTAGATGAGAAAGGTACTGGAAAGGTGAGGAGCCTGCGGCATTTCAGTTATCAGTCAAAGCGCATGAATACTCATTATTACCACGATGGAAACATCGTTTACTTAGTTATTTCCAGTTAACAATACTCCAGACACCAACGTTTACTCTAATCCAATTGTACATTGTCACTACATTGTATTGCTCGGATTGTGAGTAATGATAAGTGTCTTAATATCATAGGCTTCGCTTATTGAGTGCGTATTATTGTTCAACCGTGTTGTCATAACCGTGACAAGAAGTTTTACCGGAGTGTTAGACCGGATCCTCGCCAAATAGGTACAGACCTACCTGTCTATGCACCCGTACCGACGAGGACGTATGGATGTATACATCATTCCAACTGAAAACCTAAAATTTACTATACAAGGTACACCTCACCTTTTACGCTAAACTTCGTAAATACAACATATTTACGGAAAATCAACTATTACATCACATTACCTTATAAAGCTATCGATATTATTTCATTTAACCTCATCTCACAAATTCTACAAAATAACATTTCCGACGAAAATATAAAATATACATTGAGTGACATTCGTTTGTTTACAAAATTCAGGCTTCAAGTTTTGGGTTGGAATAGACTGTAAAAGATGCGAGAGATGTATGCTAGGACCGAGCTAAAAGAAAATCCACAATATCTGCCAGCTAGGCAGTCTGACTTACAGGTGTGAATTATGTATCTTATAGTTGCTGTACAATAAAGCATTCTAGAAGGTATGCTCGGCGTCGCGACGTCATCTCGACGGCACTTTCACCTCGCCACGCCGCAACGGTCAGTGCAGACGGTAGTGAAATTTTCAGAATGTGCCTCTTTCAACTACACCTAGCAATAAAGACGACGTCTATAGTGGGCTTCTCGAGATGGGCTTCAGGTTATCGAATAATTTTTTGTGAAGTTTCTGGACTAACGAGTATAATTACTGGGCAGAATCTAACAATAACGCATACTTATATGACTGAGATAAGAATCAGAGCACAGTACTGCAAAGAGATAATCAGAGGAATAACCATCTTTTAGTGCTATGACAAAATTTAAATACAGTAAGTAAATACCTACTTCGACTTATGCGAACACAAAGATTTAAAATGCCATTAATTCGTCTTGTGTTTCAGCTCAACTACATGTTCCGAATTGTCGCACGAAATCAAAGCTACAATTTACTTTGTTACGTACCCCGACCGTTATCGCTTGTGCTCATTCCACCTATCGTAAGTTCGGAGTATTATTGAAATTAAGTGCGAGCCTGAAACATTCTCATATCTGAGTGCAATCCCAGCATTAATTCTTTCTTTAATTATCTTAATCCAATAACAAGCGATGTAATCTAGATGTTAATCGCAATAATCCAGTAGTTGCAGATTATTTTTATTATCCTGTCTTAACAGCGTAGATGGGAGTAAGTGGGATATGACGTGCTTTGCGGCTAATTGGTTAGATGACCGCAGATACAAAATGAAGAAGATGGCTCTATAGTTAAAGGATACATTTGTAGACACAAAGGTATAATAACAAGAACTAATTCGAGAGCTAGTCACAGAAATATCTGTAATTAACTAATTAACATCATTAACTAATGATGTTATTATAGTTTCAATCCTTTCAAAATATTTGCTCTCATAGCCTTTGAGAATTATTTCTATAATGTTGTACATAAATCGTGAGGATTGAGGAAAAATTGTGAGGATTTATTCCGCATATTTAGTAGTAATAAAAACATGCTTAAACTACCAAAATCCACGTATTAATGTACATTTAGTTAGTAAGACGAATAGGTCGGTATTGATACCATAATTATTTTAGTTCATGCTATTAAACACGGTCAACGTCCAAAAAGCCTTAAACAATTATAAACCAACGATAATTTATTGCAACGTGCACTTTGGGCGCGGCGGGAATTCAAAAGCAAGGTCTGTGATTATTGCGGATCTTTCTCGTAGCATAGCACAGAAATATTTTAAGTTATGTAATACTTAGCTCCTAGACTATTATAGCAGTATGAGCGTATTGGTGCCCCTACTGTGACTTCATAGTGCCAAGGTGTCTTACTAAGATTGGAGTATTAACTCAACAAAATTATTGCCAACAAGTGTAAGTACGGGCTCAAAAAAGGTACATAGCATACTCTCTATGAGATTGAAAGATATTTAATAAACTACATGCAGATAACACTGTTACAAATATAACCATGTTGATTAATTTACGCTGACATCTTTAACACATACAGTTTCTAGCTCAATCAAAAACAATCTCTCACTCACCAACATAGAAGTGAAAAATTTGTAGAATTGCCGTTCCTTCGAAAGCTATGGTAAGCATCTTAATGAGACAGTTCAAACGTATCAACCATTTTCCCTGTTAAATCCTGTTCCAATTTGTGGTGGGGAGGGTAGGGGCTGGGGGAGTACGCACCTGAAGCCTCCTGTCGTTGTCCCTCGATCGCTGCTCGGCCTGTCGGAGTAAAGTCATACTTGAGAGTCATCAGCCGCGCATTATGTATCTGTCTAGCTGTCTGATGTATACTTCTTGCAGGCGACAGGATTTTTAAAGATTTTTCCCCATTTTAAGTGAACGAAAGATCAAAATTCCGGAACGGAATTATTCACCGATACATTTTTTTTTAGATCCGTTCATCATGATCGAGACACGAATCTATTATTCTCTTTAAATCAACACCAATTATAGAATAATTTCCAATTATATAACACCATTATATTTGTCTCTTTGTAATAAGATACATCAGCTCCTGTATTATGATTTCGATCAAACATTGGCTTCTATTCCTAAGCCTGCGACGATAGCAGGGTTTGTTTGCGACCTGTCCAACGTGAATGAATAGGACCGTGACGACAATAACGCCAAACCACCTCTGCTGATCTAGCTGCCGACTTATCATTATATATCATAAACAATCAAATTGTCGACAGACAGACCATGTTGCAGATGACTTTGCCTCCTGGGTACGTCTGCCGGTCTGTGTGTGTGGGAGGTGCGTACTAACCTGGAGCCGCCTGTCGTCGTCCCGGGCGCGCTGCTCGGCCTGCCTGCGGCGGCGTTCCTCGTCGCGGCGCTCGCGCTGGGCCTGAGCGGCCGCCGCGTGCGCGCGCAGCTCGTCCAGCCGCTTGCGCTGCTCCGCCTCCCGCCGCTCGCGGGCCAGCCTCGACCGGTCCAACGCCTCTGACGACACTGACACAAAAACACAATATGTTACAACAAAGAAAGAGACTCAAAAGCTGGTAGTAAAATAAAGGTTCGTTCATTACACCCTCATATCAGTGCCTAATCACGCCGGCCGCGCGGCCTCCACACGCGTAGACGACGGGTGAACTTAACGCGAATATTAATAACGGTCATCTATCTGAAGCCGTAAAACTATGCTATCATCAAGTTATGTAAGACATGAAAAACAGAGTTTGGCAAAAGGTACCTAAATTAATATCAAAATAATGCACATATTATATGTGGAATTGTTTGTCATCATATTCCGTGGTGTATCATCGCCCACTATCGCAATGGTGAATCATTGTATGTATGACTGGAGCAGTCTACCGTTTTAGCGTTGCAATGAATCTAGATCAAAATTTCCGAAAAGTCATTTTAATAAGACTAAAACGGGCCATAATGCGACAAACAAGGCAACATCGTCACATCTTAAGTACGCGTTACGGCAAACTTGCAAACTATTTGGAAGCATGCCAGTTGCAAGTTCCTACATCTTTGTCTCTGCGGCTCTTTTTGTATTAAAAGTTCTTATATTTATTTCATTTATTCGGTTCGCCTACAGTAAGTGACCACCGCCGTCCATGAACATCCGCAATATGCAGAGGAACTGCAGATGCGGCTTTAAGAAGCGAGTACCCTCCACCCTCATTTTTATTTGGAAATACCTGTGCGACTGATCACTCCACAAAGCGGTTGTACAAAGCAGGATGTTACAAAAACCGCACGGTAGTGGAATGTCAACCATCGAGATGATGTAAACAGGGCAAATATGAAAAATGCTTGTAATTGATTAGCTTATACGTATGTATATATAAAGTGAGTGAGATGTACCGGGACTTAGATTAACTATTATGTATCCATTGGACTTCTTTCTGCGTGATTTTCAGCCAAATCAAAACGTCTGACTAAAATGCCACTTTGCATAGTTATTAAGGACTGATAACTGGCTGACTGACTGATGAAAGGCAGTAAATTTTTTCATAACTTAATTTTATAAGATTATAAGGACAATGTCATCTAATTAAGACAAAAACAAAATAAGTAATGAGAGCTTAGCGGTTTATTTTTTTGTTTTTAAACTGTTGATTATTTATTACATAAAATATGAAGTAACATATATATTAGTATAACTATAGTTTTATACTCATATATTTAGAGCTAATATATAACTAAATTGAAAATGTAAGCTTGGTGTGCTGTGTCCTCACAGTGCGTGTAACGTAATACCTTTGGTAAGGATAACAGATGTTCTGAGATTGCCTGGGAAGTCTTCTTTATGTTACTAAACCGAATTCACTGAAAATAAATAAAATGATGCGCAGTTTAGGATAACCCTTAAAATGTTTGACCGACTTCAAAAAAGGAGGCGGTTTTCGATTCGCTTGCATTTTTTATGTTTGTTACCTCAGATCTTCGACAGTTATGATGCAATTTAATTTTTTTATATTTTGGTGGAACGGAGGCATTCGCAAGTGTGTCCCAAATCATTTTGAATGTCATCGAACGTTGGGTATTCGTAATCCGAAGATATATTATTAAACTTAAGACAAACCCTGTTTGGGTTTAATGAATTTGTAATATACACCGTGGCTGTAAATAACTTATAGATAAAATTATATAAATTTGAAGATTTTAAAACATATAGAATAGAAAAACTATTTGTTTGAATCGTCGGTATAAGAAACAACATTAATTAGATTAATAACTACACGATTATAATTCAATAATCTTGCAAATATGATGAAGCGCCATTTTAAACAAGTAACCATTGTGCTTGTAATAGGGATGTAGCTGATAACGATATTTGGAAGTCTGCTGAGCTGAGTCAGTCAGTAATTAACAAATAAAATAATGGTCATGGAGGTGTTAACATTACTGTATACCAGATTGAACATCGAGGATTAGTTAAATCAAAAACATCTTCTGTTTGAAGTTGACGAAGGTCAATAAAGTTATAATTATAATCATGTCTTATATTCACGCGATTTGATTTAAACGAGAATAAAATTCTTTCTCAACGCCGTATAATGATAATGAAACGATATAAAATCGGCCACTAAATAATATAAATGGTAATATCGATATCGAAATGGACAAATTTCGTCTCGGTCGATAGAGGAAATCGATTTTAAGACGTAGCGCGCACGGGGCCCGTCACCGCTCGTCCGCGGCGTGTCAGTGAAAGTGTTGCGTTACATTGGGAACGCTTTCAGCTGACGCTTCAGTTTCCATTATACCGTCTCAATTTTAATACGGTCGGTTAATCGACATACGATACGATCAAGCAATCATTTGAATTCCATAGAAAACTGAGGAAAATGGACTCCATTTTGCGACCATTTCACACACAAATTGACGTGGTTGCTGTATCTCTGTCTATCCTAATATATTTAAAAGTCGTGACCGCTTACTTTTAGTTGAAACAGTAGTACTTACATGTTGTATGTACATAATGTAATAAGGCGATCGATGTCGACAAATTGTCGATACCAATGTGTAAGCAATCTAAACCGCATTGGCGTGTCTGAACAAAACATTTGACCCAATTAAACAGCCCCACCTTGATTATATCCTTAATCAATACTTATGAATGAAACAGCTGAGGTCATAGTTGGCACATATGTATGGAGAATAAAATTCAACTGGTCTATCTATATTTGTAAGCAGAGATATAAAGTTTAATATCACACATTACACGTTTAATACACAAAATTTAATATTACACGCGTATAAAACGTGTATAAAAATATTTATGTTGTTATGGTTCTATGTACCTTACCAAAAAATCGAGTAATTGTATGTAAATTATATGTGTAATAATGTAAAATATGTTCATCTAGAAAAGTGAGTGACATACTCGTATATATTGATAGACCAAATATAATTAAAAATTTCAAACTATATTTATACAACTAATAATAATCTCGTTAAGATAACGTATTTGACAAGAACTTGCTTCAAATTAAAATTACAAATGAATACTATATAATAGTTTACTAAAATGCAAGTAAACCCGTAGAATGTTGCTAGTGTTGGCGTACAAGTAAACTCTGCCGGGGTCAGTCGGACGGAATGCCGTCATAAGATCTAAATATGATTTCACAATAATCTAATAATTTTATTATGCAGTTAATACAGGAGCATTTACGCCTGTTACCCGAAGGGGTAAGCAGACATCGATTGCTATTTTACAAGATTATCTCGCATCTTTCGCATCCATACTCCTGTTCATTAAAGATATAGATTATAGCGTGAAGTTTGACTCTTATTTATAATTAATTTTATACTTAGAAATGGAAAGATCTCTCGTGTGTCTGATCAACTTCGTATGCATTATATTTAGATCTAATGTAATCCTTAAAAAAACACAAAATGAGAAGATATCTATTCATATATTACAGAATTACATATTAAATTAATTATATATTATATTGTACAAATAATTTCTTTTAATGCTTCAAAGTACAGTACAACTATTAGTGACAAAACATCTAGAACAACGAAATGTTTTATTGCTAATATATGGAGCAAGGTCGGCTTCCGGGCTTGCTATCCGCTCAGCATACCAAACGTTTGCTTTGCGCACGCGCCGTTTGAACTGCCTAGCCGTTAAAGACTAAAATAAATCGAACACGGCTTCATAAATTACATAGCCTGTCTACGTCATTGTTAATGTATCTATCCATCCATATCGATCGGAGTTTATAATGTAACGCTGGTTCAACTGATAACGCCCACCACTAAACTGTAGTAATTCTCTAATACTAGCTGGCTCGTTGGCGTCCTTTTACTATAAAATTAAGTATATTTATTATGACTACTAGTAGTTAGTTGATAAAATCAATTATTCCAAGTGACTGCACCCCTCTGACACTCCGGGGAAGAAAAAGAATGGCTCACTCTTCAAAATCGGTCAAGCCGTTCAGGCTATAGGAGGTCACAGCTGAATGGACATACATATAAACACACATACATGCCCGCCGCGAAAAATATTACCCTCCTCCTCCCTACCTGTGGGCAAAAACGGGATTCGTTAGGATTGTTGGACCTTTGCAAGAACAACTGGGCAAACAATTTAACGGTGGTAGAGCAAACAACAGTAGCTCTTACACGAATAGGTCGGCGAGAACGGGTACAACGATCTCACATAACAATAATACAGTAGAGGTACGGATATTTGTTCGTATCGTCTGATTAGATGTCACCAATTTCAGATCTATAGTAGGTCCTTCATCGGGTTGAGTATCGTTTATTTAGTTATTTTATTTCATATCATGTTTAATCGCTTGCCTAGCTCTACTATAAAAATTCGTAATCATTGCCCATGGGAATGTTTTTAATAATCGCCTAGCTAGGAAAAAGAAATTATTTTATTCCTACATTTTATTAGCAGCTTTATTTATATTTCGCCGCAACTATCGGACATTGATAAGTCAACGATAACTAACATCTAGCCAAGTGGGAACGTGAGATAAACACCATATTAAATTCACTCTAGTAAGTACGATTTTTATGTAATACATTTTTCGTAGCACGAACTAAGAACGTTTTTTTTTTGTTATTTTCATTCATGTTGTCATACGATTGTTAGAAATGATTAAAATCTCCAACTTTTATTTTAATTCAGAAGTTCGACATTGAAAATGTTTTAAAAGAAATTCAGATTTGGTAATTAATTAACTACAGGTCATAAAAACAAACAAGTTATTAAATAAAAAATTGACAATACTACACAGTCAATAGAATTTCAAAAATCAAAAATAAAATAAAAACTTATAAATAACAAATACAAATTAATGATCGGAATTTTGTTAATTTGAATGAATGAAAATCAAATTATCAAGTCTTGACTGATGGATTAAGCCGACGCAGTGGAGTGATCTTAACATAGCGAATTTCAAATACAAATATGGTAACATAGTAAGTTAATGATTGAGACCGTTTAGTCGCGGCACCAAAATCCAACTTTTACTGATAGTTTCGATTCATGTATCTTTAAAGACTATCTAAAGATTAAAAATGGCTGCCTAAAGTGCGCGTAAATGAATAAAAACGAAGACATCTTCTTATACATTTCCGACATTTCTCTAAATTCAAACGATCACCGCACGTGGGCACACATTAATATGCCAAACACCTAATATTGCCTTACGTAGGATTTAAGGTTGGATTCCAAACCTAAACAACACCCACACGACGACCTTTTGCCATTACAATAAAGTTCAAACTCGTATAACAAGTTGGATAGGCGAGCTAAATAGCACTTTATAATTAAGAACGTAAAGTTCATAATACGACGTCAATTAGGGGTGCTTGAGTGGACCATGACAAACTCATATTTCCTAACGAGACTGTCATATTCATAAGCGAGATTATATTAGCAAGTCGATGTGCCGATAACTGATCGTACTATATTTAATAACGGACCCACTAACTAGACAGCCTGAGGGTAACGAGGTGTGCTCAGAAATCTAATCAACGGATACAAATTGACACAAGATTATGATTAGAATGCCACAAATGGATATTGATAATTTTATATTATACCGTCGAATTTAAATCAATTAATTTGATCTTGGAAAATTCACACATTAAGCTTAGATTTTTTTAAATAAAAAAAATGCTAGAAAAACTATAAGAAGCATAGATTCTATTTCCATAATGAAAATGTTAGTGTAAGTCCATATTCTTGAACCGTAAAAAAACTTTATTTTATACCTATAGGCCATAACTACAAATTCATGAACAGCATGGCGTCCCCGTAGCAATGCTGCGTCGGCATGTTCCAAAGGGGTTCCGCGAAACTCAAAAGTTCCGAGAAAATTTACCAGGCTTCCGCGAAAAAATCTTTCCCATTAATGCACTAAATTACAGTTTTTTGACGGAGTTCAAAAAAGGAGATTCTTAATTAGGAGATAATTAAAAATCGGGACATTCATAATTTCCGAATCTATTTCAAAAATATTATTATTTTGTTATAATATTATTTAATTGAATGCCATTGGACCTTGGGCTTCGAAGATATACTCAAAATTGTACATTTATTTCGATAATGATTAGCGTGTGTAAAAAGGTTTTTTGTTAATACCATGGCAACCGATATCGTAAATGAAGCTTGTTCTATTTCTCACTATTTCTCATCCTTTAAAAACTCTTCAATTGTGTTATAAATTTGAAGTCGGTTTTGATATGTTAAAAACAGTGAAATGTTATTTAATATGAACTCTTAATGTAAAGTTCATAAGTCCCACTGTACCATTTAGAAAATGATTTCTAGACCTATGTTTTTTCTTCATTTAAATTTTAGTGTCTTTCATTCATAATTACTTGATATGTGGTACAGTGAAATGAGAGACCGTCTTTTTCTTTACATAAATCATATAACAAAATGGAAGGAAAACAGACGAAAGGCATACACATGCAAATCGTATTCAGAAAAAACCTTCGCAGGCTCATCGGATATGAATAAATTGCAATCTACTTAGAGATGAGAGTGCGGTATGAATATGACCGACTTTTTCCTTGTATTCACCGGAGTCAAAAGCAATCCTCATCAGTATACAAAAAAAAAAAGCAGTCGAAAAGTGTTAGACTACAATCAATCTTAATGAATCTTTCTAATATTATAAAATATTTAAAGTAGTCCCAGCATAGTAATAGTCCTTGGATTACGTTTTTAAACAGATATATAATCAGAATTTGTAAAAAAAAAACTAGAGATCCTTTTTGGCATTACATTATCGGCTATTCGCCAGACTACTGCTTAAAACACACGTACGCTCTGATTCTAGAACCCTTATCAAAATTTCACATCCGTCATAATTTATCTCTGTTTCTTTTTTCTTTAATTGGCTGTACTTTTAAAGGAGTTTCACAATTATAATTACAATGTTGTGATTCTCAAGAACTTAAATTCATTGGTTCCACCATATGGATTGAGTTTACACTAAATATTTTTTTTAGTATAATTAGACATAGTGCACACATAATAGAATAAAGCCTGTAACACAAAATATATTTTTGTCGTGATAATAGTTTTAGAAGGTCACCAAATTACTTAAAGAGGATTTACTTACTGATGTAGTGGTATTTTATCTTGGTCCACATGACTAGATCACGACACAATTCACACTACAAATGGTAGTCAGTGAGAATGCAACACTTCTCTTTGCGACGCTACCTCGGTGTCAACCGTTTAACAGTAAAAGCCAGTGTGTGGCTGGTACTTGGACATGATTCATTGATTATTGTTACGGTGATTGTATCACCATAAACTATTTTCTATACGAACATGGTTAATAAAGGGACAATGATGTTATTTAAATGCGTGTACACATCATTACTCAATCATGATAATAATGATTTTTCAGATAATTGTCATCCCAAAAGGTCTCGTGAGAGATGTAGAAGTAATAATAAGAAAATAGCAAAGTACTATCCCCGTACTTCAGCATCCTTTAAAAGTGCAAAAATATGTATATGTGCAAATGTTTGTGGGCGGCGATGATTATTTAACATCTGAGTAAATCAGTTCCTTTGCCTCTCACGACTTCAAATAAATTAACAGCCGGAGATAGCTATCCGCTTTTAACAGATCTGTGTAATTCGGGATCTAACACCAAACGAGATAGTAGGACGAAAACTAACACCAATATTCAATATCGATTCGTAATCTGATCAGGGGTATTTCCATCTTGGAACAAATTTCTTAAAATACATTAAGAAACGTAGCGTCGTATGTATATTACCCAGCAGAATTTATAAACCTACGTTAATGTAGCTCACGTCATATACATATTATATTTTCAAAGGAAATGATGTAATTTTGTACAAATTATGAGATAAAGTGTAGTGAAATATCATAAGGTGTGTGGGGAGGCTCTCTCCTCCGACCCGAACACTGCGATATCCCAAGACAACCTTGCAGACTTAATAAAATAGATATTAGACTTTAACTCTTCTAAAACACCAATTACGCCCACACGCCAAACTTATACGACTTCGAAATCAATATCGCAATAAATTCAAATTCAAAATTGGAGTTGTAGAAATAACGCTCTGAAGCCATACGCGTCGCGAAATGCGCGCGAAGCTCACGACGCCCACGCCCACGCCCCGCGGGGCGTTATATAAAGGAATAAGAAGGGATTGAATACAATTGTATTAATTACAGGACTCAATCTGTCTTGTGGGTATTTATACTAATTCACAACATGGCAATAGACGAATTGTCTGATGGATGGATTCGATACCCCGCATTTTATGATTGGCGCTTTTTTCAAAGAGCACTGCCGTATAGGGTTTAGTTTCTGCAATTTTGCAATATTGTACCAACCGTACCTACACAAATAAACGCTGAACAATTTATAGTTAATCCACTAGCATATCTATTCTGTTGGCTATTTCCAGACAAAATTCTACCACTAAAGACCTCTCTATCTACTATAGACACTTGACAAGACGGTAAATAGCCCGAAGCAAAATCGATAGAAGAAAAAAGCACCAACGTCTTCGAGATCAGAATTCAAATATTAAACAATGATTATTTTTTTAATAACTGTCACATCTAGCAGAATGGGCTTAGAGGTCGTCGTACTGTGAAGGCCAGACGGCGGACTTGGAACGGGTTCCTCAGTACCCTTGCGGCGATGAATCACTGACACATTATGCATGCGCCGTCAGCATCACTTTCTTACGAATAGAAATTGCCAACTTGCTAAGTTGGATTTGTCTATGGCAGGGCGGTCCAAATTAGGTCTAAACACTGTTCCATATGTAAATAAACAAATGTCACTTACTTTAAAAAGGCGGACATTACAAAATTTTACACTTTCATCGGAAATGTAATTTTGTGCAAATCAAGGTTATTTCCGAAAATATTTTGGAATTTACGAATTTTGGCGTAAAATAAAGAGTCTGCAGTTCCTCAAAAAAAAAAAAAAAAAGTGGTAAGCTTGTATCCTTTGTTTGCAAAATTTAGATGTGGTTTACATTATTTGATAAATATTTATTATTATTGTAACAGTTGGTTGAATAATTTTATTTAAATCGCCACATACTTATTGCGAGCGATGGGATCCTTTTACGCAACATGTGCCAGACTTCTTAAAAGATTAAGATTATCCAAGGGGAGTGATGCAATCCCTTAGCTTAGTGAACCCCCCCTAGTAAGAGAGAGGTTGGGGTTACTTTGGTGAAAATGGGCATAAGAATAAGGCATCTCTCAATCAATTCAGAACTTTTAGCAAATTAATTTCAAATAATACCGATGTTTTTTTTTTGAATTTAATGTATTTGATATAAGTATCAGTATAAGACTCAGTCAATCTAAGGATTGACTGAGTCTTAACAGAGTCCTGTGCTCGGAACAAGTGCACAAGAAGGTGCCAAAGGAGCAAACGGTTACCTAAGTGTCTACCACCCATAGACATCTGCAACAAGCATTTGCGAGTTACAGATCCATTGCCTACCTTTAATAAACAGAGCAGGTGATAGACAAAATGTAATTGACATTTTCTTCTTCTATTCATCCCCTTTCACAGCAAATCTTTCCTTCCCATCGCTTCCTTATTAGAAATGGGTGAGAAAGGGAAGAGAACTAAAATTAGGCCTCTGCCTGACCTACCAAATGGAAATTTGTTTTCTCTGATACCTCTCTGGATTAAGGTGTGTACGCTTATATGTCAAAGAAAATCTTTTATGATCATGATCACAGTTAAAATTGCTAAGGACAATGTAATTTTCTTGATTTTTTCCCAAGACTGCAGAAATTAAAACCTTATTAAGTGTTATTAATATCATATATAAAGTCAAACATGTTTGAGGTAAGAATGCATTGTAATAAAAATATTGTGTTAAAGGCTGTCGATTGACTTTGAAGAGGTTAGTAGTCCACATAAGGAATTTAGAGACTACTGCATGTCTCTACTACAAGTCAATTTTATTAACAATTATTAACTATGCTGTTTTTTGCAATATTAAAATAATGATAGTGGTTAACTCTTTATCCATATAATTATAATAATCATTTATCTAGTGACATAGTGATGGCCATCTTATTTTTGTTTTTGTTTATGTTAATTATTGTAAATAAATAAATCCTTTCATTACATGTGGGTAGTGGAAGAACTCAATGTTATTTAAGTCATAATGCCAATCGTGGGCACAAGGCAAAGAGACAGGCCAATTATTTAGCCGAAGGAAACTGATTATTAATTATAATAATAGTCATAAAGATGTTTTTGTATATTACAATAATCTATGCTTTTATAAAGGGAAAAGATTTGATTTTTTGCGCAGTTTTCTTTATTTTTACTGTACTATTTTGCTGTAGTTTGTTATTTAAATCTATTGTTTCACATAAAGCTCGTATTATGAAGGGATGTCATTACGTCCTTCAATACAAGTTACCCTAGGTAGGGAGGTAAGGTAAAGTAGATTTAGTGTGCAACTAAGATTGACTATTATGCTTTATTGAAATAAAAACATTCTACATTTCATAGAAAAGGTCTATTTTTCAATGATTACAATTCATTATCCAGCCAGCACTAATACCAAAAAACATTTCATAACAATTTTACCTATCCACCTTATCAAAGCTCATAGAAATAAACACTGTTTATCATAAATTTACTGTCCTCATTAAAGTAATCAGTATATATTTTTTGCAGTTTCAATGTGTATAAATCATCAAGGTAATAAATATGATAACACTTATCACAGTGACATCATAGAACACTTAATACTGGAATAACAAAATAAATTGATCGGAAAATATATTTAAGAATAATATTATAAATATTTTTTTTATTCATGCTTTATAAGTGTACAAAAGACCTATGTCCAGTAGTTGACTGCTATAGGCTTATGATATTAGTGGAATGTTACATCCTTGATTTCTTTCACTAATTTATAGACAATTACAATTTTATCTAGAAATAGCAATAGTAACAAATTTCGAGTTTCTATTGAGATAAATGTGCTACAGTATTACTTTATCGCATTAATTAAATTTTATATATGTAACAGTGTCACCTAAATTTTCTAAGACATTAATATAATTGTATTTAGGTGAAATGTTAAGCAAATTTGCATTATTTGAGTTATCTCAAAACATCTGGTGCTGATAAACTGAATGTCCTTCATGTACAAATGTGTCACAAGTTTCCAATAATATTAATGAAACTAATCCTTTTTGTATGAGTTAATAAAAATAAGCTCTCGAATCTTTAAACTCGATTGAGATATAGTCTCAGTCATTCACAATTAACATGCAATGAATTTTAAGTGATTTTAATAATAATAATCATGCCTGAGTCATTGAAACTTTGTAGCTGGTGGAACACAATTTTTATATAATATTTACTTTTATACAATACATTTTTGATTTTTCTGTTTTTTGTAATTTGAAAAATATATTATATATAAGTGCAATAAAGAAATAAAAATAATAATCAGATAAAGGCAACATCATTGTCTCATCAGACCATACACAATTTCAAATTTATAATGAAATTCTAGAAGAACAAAAGGAAAACTCAGTGTAATAAAGGGAATCTGTTTAAAAGCATATGTATACAAACATTTGAACTGCAACAGCTGGATGTCTGTTGCTCTGTGGGAGGTCAGAGGAGCTAGGGTATTAACCCTTACTATTTTTAACTTCATAGTTTTAATGAGAAAATGTTAAGTCACAACATACAATGTTATAAGAATTTTTAGGATATTGAAATGAAAATTTTGTCATTGAAGTATTATCCTATGAAATGAAATAATCATGTAAATAATGTATTTTAATGTTGGATGCTGCACTTTTAAATACTTCTTGATCAGCATTTGAACAATATTAAGTATCCAGTAGTGTGTGCACACACTCTATATAAATTATGCATTTACCACAGTAAATGCATAATTTATATAGAGTGTGTCCTCGGGTATTCCTAAACCATTGTTCAAATTGGGATGACACATTGATAGTGTTCTGAGGAAGCCCACATGGATTTTTGCCTTAAAAAAACTATATTTTTTCGTTTTTGAGGAAACTTTTTGCACTATGCTTTGATATTAATTTGATGTTTTAGATTTTTATTACCTTAGGTGGTATCTCAATGTATGCCAGTTTCAGAGAGTATATTGATAAATATGAATTACTCTGTTTTGTAATCTTTCAAAGGACTGTGTATGGCACAGCATGTGGTGAATCTTTTGGGTGGTTATATAAATATTATTTTGAGAGCCTGTGTTTGAAATATTTATCAGTCACCTAAATAAATACTAAAGTTATACCTAATACTAACATTTTTAATAACCTTTCTTTCTCAATATTCACTAACAATATGTTATTTAGAGATGTCACAAGTTATGTTCCTATACTGTTAGAGATAATTATCTATGGGATTTTTCAGTGTTCTTTAACACTACCACTATTTTGATTTATTAGTTTGGTATAACACTTACTATTTTTGTGTTTTTTTAACATATAAACACTAGGTAGAGAACTAGGTTTTCTACAATTTCAAGCAATTTCTTGACACATTACAAATGTGATTTGAAGTAATAATATAACTAACACTGAAGCCCAAAACCCAAAAGGGTAGGCAGAGATTATGGATTTCCACTTCTGGCACACCTCTCATGCTTCTTCCTCATCCATACACCTACACATACATGCTTGTTGATTTTGGGGTATGTCTTACATAACCTTTTTTTAGGGTGTCCATTCAAAATAATCCATTGAAAAAGCTACTAGCTTGAGTTTCTGCAAATTCTCCATTTTTATTGTCATCTAGTAACAACTAAAAAGCATTGCTAATTTCTAATTTTTGTTAAGAGGATTTAACCAATGTTATTTAAAAAATTTACTTTGACAATGAAAAAAATATTCAAGACATCTAAAAGTAAAATTTGATTGCAAATTAAACCATAAAAAAATTTATTTTAATCACGGCAAGTTATTTATCAATTCCCATATAGAACAATATCAAAGATATAATGTTCCAAATGCAATTTTTCCTAAAGTAATACATTGCAATTTGCACATAAAAGATAAAGTTGATAAGATAAACTAGAAAGTGCTGGTTTACAGGTGTGTGAACGCGCGCACGAAAATACATACGTACTCACATGCATGCAAAAATATGTACTTACGTCAGCCTATGTCTTGATAAAGTGACACATTACTCTATTGGCAAAACACGCCCAATTAATTATTAAAAACGTAGCGTAAAATGCTTAATAGATATATAAAACACACTATTTTGGGCTAAAGTAACGGTAACAATGTATGGAATCCGGCTAAACTGCAACACCACCGACAAAGACAGCGGTCCTATCATTTTTGGCACATTCCAGCGCACTCCTCACCGTCTGGCGCCCGTTTTGCTAATTATAGAACATACCGGGCCATTAAAAAGACACCCAAATGTAGACGAAAAACAAAACATCGAATTGCGTCGACCACATCCCAATGCGGACGTTCTCGAAAGCTGTGCACGAACCCACGACGTGGGGCCACGATGCGGTTTAGGGTTGGACAACTTTAATCACATTTGACACTTTAACAGCACATATCGACTTTAAATGCACATAATACCTTTACTTTCAGCGTTTTCCGTAATATCTTTCACGTCATCAACCATCTTGCTCGATGACAGTCACTCACTGTTCACTTTTTATTCGAACATATTTCGAAAACTCATACTTCGGTCACTATTTTCAGCCAGACGGCCAGCCAGCGATCTATACGACAACGCTTCGTTCCGTTCACTGCCAACTAACAAACTACTGCAGTTGCCGAGCAGTCTACTGCTGAATCCGAAGATGGCGTCTTTTAACAATTTGATTTTTAGTTTTTCAAACTTTTTTCATCGTGTATAATTTCATAACATGTATGAAGCAGAAACTTTTTAAAATGGATAAACAAATATTTCTGAATGAAGGCATAAAGTTAAAATTCTTATGCAGCAATCGTAAAACACATAGACAAATGTCAGGATGATGTTTAATCTGTAATGTCAAGAGTAAAATGAGCCATCTATTGGACACCTAGCTAACTAAACAAAAGGTGCTTCCCAAATCTTTACAATGGATGGATGCCTATAAAAATATTTCATTCACAAACTTTTATTTTTATTCATTGTTAATTTCTGATATATCAAAAATGGAGATAATGTATTTGTTGTAAATCTTCATGGCAAGGGATGGTTTCTTGTATCTTAATTAAACATTTGTTTTGCAGTTGCAAAGCCACACACTCCCAATTAACGGAATTTCATTTATTTTAAAGAATTCGTTTCTTTCTCTAAATAATAGGTGGCACTCATTGTAAACAATATTAAGCTTTCTGAATTGAAAAGTGTGTTACCGGCTTTCTTATTTATTTCTTATGAAATTTTATTTTTATGAAATTCTATTCTATTAAAAAGTATTTCTTACAAGAGGGTTTTCGAAAAAAAAGGAGATGTGTACCCAAGTTAGGGGAATTAGACAATAGAAATAGCCTTGATAGGGTTACGCTTTTTTTTAAATATCCATGTATATTTAAGCGCCTAATGTAGTCGATAAGTATGTTTTGGTTAGGTTAGTACAGCCCACGGACCTGCTCGGTTGTCTGAGTGGGCGGAGAGGTGAACTTCGATGTGGCGCGTCCTCGGGTGGTGAATAGAGGAACGCCCCGGCTAGGTGAAGCCGGGGTAGGGCGAAAGCCCCGCGAACCAAACACCAAAGACCGGCCCGTAGTGTAAGGGCTGGCCGAGGCGGCTGCTCGGGGTGGACTCCCGTAAGGTTGAGTCCGCACTTGATACGTGCTGCTGGCGTATGGGGACTTCTGGGGTGCCTCACCCTTCGTCTCCTCCGCCGAGAAGGGGAAGTGGTTTACCCTTCCCCTTGTCCAACTGGCGGTCGGCGACGGGAGCTGACACCTGATCTGCCGCTGGGGGCTGGGAGGGCCATTGACTCTTGTGGCCCCCATGGCCTTAGGGTGACAGGTTCGGGGGAACTAGTCACCCATATAATTAAAGGCCAAGTAGGGGGCGCACCTGTGTTCCGGTGCGCCCTTCTGAAGCAATAATGGGGACGCTTGCACTCCTCTACACAGGAGGGCTCAGGCGGGGTCGTGGAAGTAGTGCTGCAAAGCGTCCCCGTAGCCCCGTCAACATGCGTCGGAGGAAAAATGTGGTTTTTAGTCGGTGCGAATCCGACATAACCCGCTCTTGAACCCGCGAGGGCGGGTATGCGTAGGCATTTTCCTCACATAAAATAGAAAAAGGTTAGTGCAGCTCATGTACACACTTTATTAATTATTCTTTTGTCCTCGGTTTTCCACCATTCCTACTAATCTCTACCTAAAAATATGCAGTCACGCTCCTAACCTTCTACAGTCTACATCTAGGCATACTCACACGTTGGTTAAGGGTTCTCTTAATACCGCCTTTCCTTAGTAACCTTCATAAGTAAATAAATATTTTTATTCTAACATGAAAAAGCAACTTTCGTCCTCTTCTTTACTTTGACCCTTACTCCCTTTTTGCCCAAGTGACAGGAAGGTAATGTTTTTCCTTCCCGCAATGTATTTATATAACCGATATGTGTGTCAGTCCGTTCCATTGTGACCGACTAACTGTTCTCCCAAGACACTCCAGAAAAGAATACGAATTTCATTACACCCCACTCTTCAAAATCGGTCAACCCGTTTAGGCATTAGGATGTCACAATAGAACGGATATACACACATACATACATACCCGCGAAACACATTACCCTCCTGTCAGTCGGACAAAAATAAAATAAGAATAATTTGGAAATAAGATATCTACATATGTACAGTGTTGTTACTAAAATCGCTGAGAAGCATAAAAAGAAACGAATGGTTGATATTTTGTAAGAAAGAAATTACAGAGTTGGTAAAACATTTACTTAAAAATATATAACAAAATTAATGGCATTGTACAGGCGGTAAACGGAGTTCCTATTTTTCCTCGCAGTCTTCTTCGTCGTCTTCTTCTTCTTCAGCTTCTTCTTCTGCCTCCACTGGCTCATCATTAGCCACCTCTGGAAGGAAAACTTTCTTCACAGGACATGTATGTGTCAATGTATATTAGTATTACCAATTATTACCAAAGCTACTGGTTTATGTTTTCTGTTAGTAAGTTAATTATGTTAACATTCATTAAATTAAGATAAGAAATCTACGTGTCTGTTTTACAATTTCAAACAAAATTCTATCCATTTAACATGTTTTGGATTCCCGTTTTAGGTCTAAACCTAATTTAATGACTTAGGTGATTACTTAAAACAATAATCTTTTAACTTTTTAACAAAAAATAATCGAATTCAAATTTATAGTATAATTAAAGAATTTTTATAGATTAGAAAAAGACAAAGATCATTTACAATATAGGTTGCCATGGTAATGACAATAAAACTTTTGGACAAATGCTATCTATTAACGAAATTGATGTACAATTTTGGGTATTTCTTCGAAAGTTTTTTTTTTGGCTTTCACACTTTAGTGTATTTAGCCACTTCTTCGAAATGTAAGGTTCAATGACAATCAAAATTAAATAGGACCAACTTGCGAATGTCGACTTTCGAGCAAAAGAAACATTTTTGAAATGAATTCGGTAGTTCTGCGGTAACATACAAAAAAAAAAAAAAACAAATTGAAAAACCTCCTTTTTGAAAGTCGGTTAAAAAGTAAATAATTTTTTGTGATGGAAATCGAAATAACAAAATTCGTAGATAAGTAAAATTCGTTTTAAATAATTGTCAATATTTTGGTAAACAGAAAAAATGTTTGGCAAATATATATAACTATGGTATATTAAATTATAAAATATATGACATTTTATTGTTAATTTCTTTGGTAGGATCATTTATACCTCACTGTAACTACTACTACTTAGTAGTAAGTCCTCTACGTACTATGCGGCATTAAACTTTGCAAATATGAATTTGTGTCTAATAAGTTTACATAACTTGAGCGCAATGGTGTTTTCGTAAATACCGGATAGGATTTAATGGCTAAGAACTTAGACGGCAGAACATGAAAGCTTATTGAATTGTTTGAATTAATTTGGTTTAGTTTAGAGAACGAAGAAAGGTCAAGAACTAGAGGTTTCTGTGTTTTGTTTAGTTGTAGAGGCGATGATTCTTTTTTGAGCCATTTCGCTTGGTACAAAGGGAGGAAAATTGGTTTTTCGCTGGCCGGTTCTGATTGAAGCTCCAGTGTTGCTGATGTCTCTGAAATAGAAAGCACTCGCTTAGCGAATCGTGTTGATTCGCGCGTAGGCGAGATAACACCTTCGACGCCAGTATTATGATAGCATTATATTTTTATACATAAAGTTATATGATGCAAAAACTTCGAGGATAATTTTAAGAACATGACATGGATTAATGTGTGTGAGATTTTGTATAATGTTTCTGTGTAGGAGATGCGGAGAACGCTAAAATTTCTACACCTGGTGAAAATTCACTAAACCAAATAAAATAAAGAAATAATTATGGCTCAGAGCCTTGCTGGCTCTAAATGACAAAACTATTTACATTATTTATGATTTAATTTTGATGTAAACGTCTTAAATTAAATAACTGATTACTTTTATACAAACGCATCTCATTAACTTAATCGAATTTCGACTACTGCACCGGATCACCGCTTTAGGGTAAAATATATACCCGCAAGTTACAGCGCAGTCTTAGACTGGCCTCCACAGTCTTGTGACATGACTCCTATTGAGCACGCCTGGGATTAACTCGGAAGAATGGCATTTGAACAACTTCCCGAAAATTCGAACATGAAGCAAGATCTTTTTCTCGGGCATAGAGCATGATTAATTATATTATAAATGATATGGTATGCAGCATGCCAAGGTGGTGCAGAAGAGAGTATAGACCTTTAGTCGATTCGACTGACCTTACAATATATCACCGGATGAATTTTTTCTTATAATTTCACATAGTCTTAATTTTATTTTAAGCCCTTCTATGAGTGTTAATAATTATTTTTTACAATATTTCTTTTTCAATCTTAATAATTTTGTTGTACTTTTGAATCTTATTTTATTATATTTTTAAAACAAACCTAAAATTATTCTTTTATTCTGGTGTATAAATATTACCGTGAGTTCGTTTAGCCGAAACATTAACATAAAACATGTTGCGATCTCAGTTTCTTGTCTATAATCTTCAATAATTTAATATCAAATATTAAAAAAAGTTCGAAGATAAATAAGTTTTGTTTGAAATTTATTTGATAATAAATAATCAGAAGTAATTACTTTCTGTCATGGAATATTTTCTCATCCCGCATCCTTCTCTTATAAATGGGTTTAATTAATTGATTTATATTACGTTTGTTCTATCGTTGTTTTATCACCCATCAGACGTCCACTGCTGAATAAAGGTTTCTCCAAAGATTTTAATTTATTTGATAATCTTATAGTGAATTTAGGCCTAGGCGATTAAATTCATTTATTTATGCTTGCGTAGGATGTTGTCATATACTTAGACATGCATTAATTTTTAAGGAATACACCAGCACTTGACCACAGACCCGCCTGTCAAACACTAAGTCATTTAAATTGTAGTGTTGTGCCACAATATGTGAGGCATGTTCTACATGTGTAAAAGTTACTATACTATCTGTACAAATAAAAAAAAACTAATAAAATATAATAGCCATAGTAATAAAGGTGTTGTAAAGATATTTTCTATGAAATAGAAACCTTATAGTATTATCAAAAACTGATGTCTGGCTATTCTAGATAAATATTAGCAAGGTTAGAGGTTAGTCCAGTTAACTTAAGTGGGATGTCAAATTAGTCGTAAGTTCTCAAGTCAAGTACAGTCAGTCAGTCACGTTTGAGCGAAACAAAATGAGTGTAAAAAACAATGACAATTTTATTTCAAAATATTATTCCTCTTCACTTTTACTGAACACATCCGATTATGTGACATCACACTTAATCTTGCCAGTTAGTTGTATTTCCTTAAATCGTTCTTTTCCAAACTTTTTGTCGTTGTATAAAAATGGAAAATATTATTAAATCGTAATAAATATTTAAAAATTTGTATCGTAAATCAAAAACTTAAGAAATATTTTCTATTCTAGCAACACTAAAAAATCTTATTTACATTTTGTGAAAAACTTAAAATCAATGCTAGTATTATAATTGACGTAAAGTATTTACTGAAACAAATGTTAAAAATGATTGTATTGTCTTATCTATTTACTGTTCAATTATAATACGAGCTTTAAAATTTATATTTGAAATTTAGGAGTATTGTATTTATTTTTTGTTCATTTAAATTTTTAGTTTGGCAACAATAATTAAAATATCTAGGTAGTGCTATAAATTAACAAAACAAAAGTCATCGACCTTTTTGAATTTCTACAAATAAATTAATAGAATTTAATGTTGAATCGAAATAGAAAAAAGCAAAAAATTAACACAATACGCTAAATTCCAAATACTTTTACCTAAAACCTTATTGTTACTGGTGTTGGTAGTCGGAGTGATGGTAATATTCTTGGCTGTGTTCAGGGGCGGCCCTTTGCTCCTCCTGGCTCGTACCTTCGTGCGACGCGTCCTGGTGCTTGCCGGAAGCTAAGCCTGCCGCCGCAGCTTTCGCCGCCGCCGCCGCCGCGTTAGCCTGCGCCTGCTGTGCCGCAGCCTGGAATAAAACACATTCAACTTAATAATAATACTTTTAAACTAGTTATTAATTAAAACAGTTATTATAAACCCGACTGACACCACCCCTATGACACTCAGGGGAAGAGTACGAATCAAATGACAGCTCACCCTTTAAAATCGGCCAAGGCGTTTAGGCTACAGGAGGTCACAATGACATACATACATGCCCACAAAAAACAATACCCGTCTGTCAGTCGGGCGATGAAACATTTTTTTTTAAACAAACAAACCCGATGTTAAGTGGTGATGTGATGAAAAGGTGGTACGCAATTAGCGTCGGCCCGTTCACTGATTCGTCAATTTAATTATAGTTATTTTATATGAAGGGAGTCATGACACACGCTGCCGAACGATGCACTACAATATTGTGACTTTATTAAGACTATCACATTATGTTCAATACGAAAACTTAAGTTTGAAAAGTGAAAAATTGGTACGTTAAGTGTTTATTTTTAAGTTAAGACCTAAAATATACTATAAATGCCTAATGTTATTCAAAAGTTGTCCAGATATATTAGAAGAAAAATAAAAGAACCAGAATTAAGCAAAATTAAAGTTGCGAGAAAGAAAAAAAGATAAACATGTTTAAAAGATTTACTTGAAGGCTTTATTCAGACTTTCGATTGATGACAGATCTTAACGAAAGCGATATTTTATTTTATTAATCTTCTAATAGACCAATGATATCATTATATCTTCAAATATGTACATCTTGGCATTCCTCGCTTCCTGTTTATGAAAACGTTGCCAGTTAATACATTGGGATTTTGTTTAGTAAAAAAATTATAATTTAAACATGTCAGTAATTGCGAATACAAATAATTGCGAATCGATAAGTTTTTTTTTAATTTAATTTATGATAATTTGCTCTAAAAGAATTAAAAAGTACTTTAAAAAGATAAAGGCAGGAAGAAAAGGCACCTATGCTTAAAGCTTTGTGCTCTGTACGGCTAAATCATTTAAAATTGAACAAGTCAATTGGTGTACCTCATTGAGTAGACAGATATACTTAAAGAAAGAGCCGTCTTGTAGATATTTTTGAAAACTAAAATTTTGAAAGGAAAATATTTAAACGTATAATTTAAGACAATAAATGAATGTAGAATAACCATTATCAGTTATCATCCTAATTCATGACTTCCTCTTTCCGGAAATGATTGGTGTTTCTTACTTGAGCTTTCCTGGCGGCGGCCTGCGTGGCCTCGAAGTCGATCCGGACGCCGTGCAGCTGCTCCTGCAGTGTGTGCAGCCGCTGACGCGCCGCGCCCACCATAGCCGTCTGCGCGCCCAGCTCGCCCGCCGCCTGCGACGCCGCCTCGTTCGCGTTTTCCGAAGTCGCTTGCGCGGCATTCAATGCTGCTTGGATCACGTTCACCTTTGAAAATTATAACGATATAAGTTTTTGTAATTGTAAATCGAGTATAGCAAAGTATTTACAGGTCGTGACACGAAATTGAAACGTGTGCAGAACCCAATGAACCAAATTTAAAAGTACAGTCGAACATAACAACGACGCGACAACTTGCAGCTGAATACATTGCAGTTGAATAAGTTAACAATTACAAAATATTTTTTCAGTCAACTACACTTGCGAGGTAACTGTAATGTATTTCTATTTAGATGTCTTCTACTATACTACTGTACTCATATCGGATGCTGATGATGCAAGTTACAACTAAAACGCCATTTTAATTACAAAATTATATTTTAAAACACTGAAAGTAATAGGAAATTTCAAAGCTAAAATTAATGAAGCTCCAAGACTTCATTACCAAGCACACTTCGTAGGTCGACACACGTCGTAGCTTCTATCAAAGCGCATGCTTAAGATTCTCTTAATTTTGGTATAATTCTGTCTACCAGTGATCCGATTAGCTCATTGATATCCGATTAGCTAGTGGATGCCGCTGTCGTTTGCATCATAAATTTTAAATTTCTTTATCCAAGCTTTAACTTGCTTCTAAATCCCCGAAATACATATATGTATAAATGAGCCCTGTACAATGAAAATTCGTAATCACAGCCTACCCTTTTAGGCAATGACTATCAGCTTTACATCGGCTAGCGACACAGCAACTGGAGCATGACGACTGAGAAAAAGTATTACGTCACAACTGACGCATGCGGCGACAACATTATTTTGATCATAGATCGATATTACAAATTTTATCAAGTTAATAGGATTCTAATCTTTAATTAAAGCTTTAATTAGTAAAACGACAATGTTTGCTACAAACACAACTTTAGGTTTTTTGCCAATACTGTAGATAAAACTTTGAAAAAAGGTGGTTTTTTCAGTAAAAAATAAATAAGTAAATATTATAAACAGTCACACTCTTTAGATAGATTGGAAAAATACACGTTAGAGTCATCTAAAGACTATGCTAATACATAAAATTGTAGTTTGTCTGTGTTTTCGGTTTTTTTTCTAAAATTTCGTGATAATTTCATGACTCATTGACATCAAATCCAGCATTATTTTTTAATTGATGTTTGTCTGTACGTCACAATACTTTAGAACGCTTTGACCGATCTTAATGAAAATTGATACATACCCGTAGCAAGACCAGTGGGCTGCGCAAGAAATAGACTATATAAAGTATGTATGCTGTATGTCCCTATATAACTTAAGAACGACTTGACCCATCTTAATGAAAATCAGCATACGGTAAGAAAATCTGACTGCACAATTGGTAGGCTATATATAATACCTGTATGACTGTGCAACTGGTCTTTATCCCGTAACATCTTAAGAACGGCTTGACCGATCTTATTGAAAAGTTATTTATGAAATGTTGCAAGAACACTTGATTATTATAAACGATAGATTATCGGTGAACCATAACATGGGATAACAAAAAAATACATTTTAAAAACCATTATTTTGTATTTTCCTTATAGGAATCTATTGAGAGCGTGCGAACCACCAGCAACATCTAGTTTATTAAGACGAACAGTATCGACGTCGATCTTACCACAAGTAGCAATTTTAGAACCTACATGTGGCTAACTGGGTGTCAATTGTTATTGTAGTTACTGTGACAACATAACGGCTTATCAATAAACAATACAAGCATCGATAATTTCATCAGATCATTATCTACAGCGCGATCTCGATCAAGATCTTTCTCAACTTCGTTTCGCAAAAGTCCGCGGAGAGTTTTTCCACAGCCCTGGTCTATACGTGTAGCAACAGTTGAGCTGATTGCGAATTGATTAGCTATTGTCCAAAATGAGAACGTTCGAAAAAAACTAATCATTTTTTCTTAATATCTGTCACGCTTCCATAAACCTTGACCTACTTTTTAAATACATAGATCTTTTAGTCAGCTAGCATTAATAAATTAATCATATTTAATTTAAAAATGCAAGTCAGTTCCGATAATAAAATAATATGGGATTGACTCTAATTATTTTAGCTTTTTATTGTGTAGTTTTTTTTTAATGAACCTTGTCACTGAATCTGTTTTGATTGGTTTTAATAAAGAAATTTCCCCACGACGAACAAAAAATAATAAGATGTATGAAAATATTATTTTTCTAAACTAAACTATAAATATCAGCAGTAAAATACTAAAGTAATAAAAATATATTTAAAAAAAACTCCCATGATGGAGATGCACATAGATCTAACAGGGTGGTTAGAAATCCTTTCAAACCACTTTTCATCAGAATTACTCCGGCTGATTAGCGTTTTACAGTGGTAAGAGTTTATACATATTTGTGTTATGAATGCTTAGCCACATAACTTCAGTTTCAGTTGAAAGCGATTACGTAAATAATAGACTTTCGAAACAATTTTATTTTTCATTTTGTTATTGCACTGCGCTGTGTTTTACACAATCCTGCCAACCTTCCCTACGCAATATTGATGGTCAGTTTGACGCGAAGTTTTTGGCGATATTTTTTTCTTTATAAAGTTTGCCGTTTTTTTATTGCGTTCTCTATTACCTACGATACTTGACCAGATCGTAGTTGAAAAATTATAACGTTCATTATATTTTATCGTCACTGATATCACCTATAATTTAAAAACAATGTGCGAATAAGTATGTTACAAGAAACTGTAACATATTTATCCGCAGTTCAACTTCTAAAGAGTTTATTTATCCTTATAAGATATAAAATGATCTGTAAGACTGAAGCGTTGTTTCCAAAGTCAACATGAGCCACAATGGTTTTACAGACCCCGATTAAAGTGCAAGAATGATGAATGATGATCGTCTTATTGCATAATATTGAAATTATATTTTTAAATGTCATTCAGTAAATGAAAAATAAAATGTAAGAAATGTATAATACTGGTTATTTATCTTTAGTTTTATTTTTAAATTTAAATTAACAGATGCACGTACCTGGTGCATAGCTTGCTGTGCGGCTTGGGCGGCGGCTTGCGCGGCTCGCTTGGCTTGCTGCAGCTGCATCTCTTCGCCTTGGAGGCCGACCTTCGCGTCTCTCACTTGCTGCTCCAAGCCAGAGAGGATGACCTGCTTGCCAGCGAGCGCTGCTTGCGCCGTCGCACTCGCTTGAGCCGCTGACTGCGCTAATGTGTTCTTGGCTACGTAAGCCGCTTGATAAGCCGCCGCCGCTTGGTTGCCGAGCGCTGTTTTCGCTTGATTTGCTGAGCCTACTGCGATAGTTCTTAGACCACTGCCACTGCTGTATCCCTTCTTAGCCGTGCCGCCCGACGCTGCGGCCTGGACGTCGGAGATGTAGGCGTCGTAGTGGCTCGCGGCTTCCGCAGGCTCTTGGCCTTTAGCTGGCTGTGCAGAATTATCATAGTCGTAGTTGTATTCGGAGGCCTGTGCGGATGAGTCTCTGTTTGCTGGCGCTGATGATCCGATGGAGAGGGTGCCTGGGTGATGAAATAAAATTTTAAGTATTATTTATTTATTTATTTATTTACTTCAGATATAACATCCATATTTATAAAATTTATTTTATATAAAATTATTAGTATTACGTCCAATATATTTTTTTAAGATAAAGGCATAAATATATGTTGGGATTATCGTTATAATGATAAATGATTAAAAATCTGCTAGGCGCTGTCTGTACGTCCCGTACATATGTTAACTGTATTATATATTTATTTTTGACATATGTTCAAGACAAAATTTAAAGAAAAATAGAATTTTAATTGAATCGAAACTAATAATGCTAATTACTAAAAATAGCTATTGTGTCTGTATTTGATCGTAATGTAATAAGGGATAAGTCTATCACAAACTGGATCGGATCCAAATGTCTAATTTTTCAAAAAACATTACATAAATGTGTGATAATTTGTCAATAATTCCCATTTAAATATGAACAAACAAATTATGTACCTTATTACATACTCACAAACCCACGTTAAATTTATATTTAAGTTACGCTTCTATGGTTAAACGGTTACGTTTAACTTAACATTATTTATCGTTTGACTTAACATTGCCAATCACGCGAATATGTGCCAGCAAATAGAAAAAAATATTACGCGTGTTAAAATCCTTACTTCCGATTGTGGCGCGTAACATTTACGTGTTACGGTGAGCAGTGGGGTAGTTCCGAATTACGTATGTAACTTATATGCCATTGGTAACTTTCAGTAACGTAGTAAAAAAAAATTATAACTATAACAAAGAAAAGTATTTGTCTTATAAAATAAGTTTATATAGAATAAATTACCTAGCTTAGACATTACTACAATTGTAGCAGTCGCCTGTATTCATTTTTCAATCAAATAAAATAAAAAATTTCATACGAAAATGTGTTAATTTTAAACACTTTTGCAACATACAGCCTTACTTCATGGCTCGAAAATAGTTCAGGACAATTCAAAGATCGAGCCAAATTTACAATCACACAAATTACCCTCGAAAGTAAATTATTTATGAAATAATATAATTTATTTATGAAATACAATTTAATATAACATTTTTATTTTTTTATTTGTTTCAAATACTGATATATTAAACTAAATAATAAAATAATAAACTAACATGGTTATAGGAGTATTAGTGAAAAAAATCGATTTAGATGAAATCGATTTAATTACGTTATTAATATAATGTGTCCTTTATTGAAATAATAAAATCATAGTACTCACCTACGCAAAACAAAAATGCCGTGAAAGCCTTCATATTGCCACCAGCCCAACTGAAATCACGTCATTTAATCATTAAACACTTGATATTCCCAAAATTTTTATTTTAATCACAAGTCTTGTATTAACATCGATACTTTTACTCCTAATGACATGCATAAAAATTGGCGGGAATATAAAAAAAAATTAAAGTCACTCTATGGTTCTAACCTGCCAGTACGTTCACAAATGTAAAAGATTTGGTGTTTTAGGTGCGGGGTGTGTTGGTGCCCCTGTGCCCGCTCTCTGAACTAATGTACCGCTTGACGACCAGCTTTAGTATTTATAGCCGTTGTCCAACAAGCCAAGTGAACGCCGTAGCTCAGCGATTGTGCACAACTTCGCTTCGACACGGAAAACAATAGATTCCTCTGTTACGTCCAGTCACGAAATAGGATGAATACAGTCTTACAAATATTCATTTTGATAGTTTTATTTTAATATCTCGATTCTGACTGAGCTTTCATCATTTAAATTATCACGCTTACTTTTCCAGCAGACTTCTGGTAGTTTGGATAACAAATAATCCTGAGTCCTGTCTTGTCAAGTATGTATGTATTTTATGTATGTATTCATATATATATATATATTATTTTTTTATATATACTGATTTTCATTTTATGTAGTGCACCTTTTTGCCGTTTCTTCTTTTAATGCGGGGTCGACTGGTAGAGAATGCCTATAGGCATTAAGTCCTCCTTTTATTTGTGTGCAATAAAGTTTTTTGAATAAATAAAAAATAAATAACTTCTGGATGCAAGTGGTTTGTAGCAAACGCATTCTATTGTCATATAAATTGATACATCTGTCTGTTGATACAGTTTAAGGTTTATTATTTTACTTACATCTGGTTAGACATATATTTTAATATTCAGTAATCTAACCTGGTTCTGTACCCTCTCAACTGAATGACTCCTCGCTCTGTATCAACATCTCGGCCTCGAGGCTTAGAGGCTACCCATATTCCTTGTATCAAGTTCCGGTGTATGTTATTCAAAAGCAAATATTTTACCAGTAATTGGGTGATATGAACTGCCCCTCATTATTGTGGTAGTTTTGCTTTTTACAGATTTCGTCGTCACATTTAATGTTAACTCATAAAGAAATTTCTTCTAGCATTGAACTCTTTGGTCCAACGTACAAATTATAAATACTGTACAAATTATAATTGGCCTTAGACAAAATCTCTTCCGGTGCAGTTAGATCCAAATGCTACCAAAAATACACAACCCAATATTTTCTTCTGCTTGTTTATACACCTTGATCTGTATTATTTTTAGTCCTTTGGTACTAAATACAGAGATAAAACCTTGGTAAATAAGATTTATACTTTAACTAATAAAGTTTGACAATCTTGAATGCTCGGGGCATAAAAACCTTCGGTATAAAATAACTTTCATGAAAAAGGATAAAAATTTACTACTTCTGCCTATCTCAATCGTATTAACTATTTAAAGACGCGAGATTTTACTATTAATTCTTGTTTTAAAAATAAAAAGTTTTATAGTCTTTATTTTTTTTTGTTAAATTCAATGTATTAAGCAATAAGGCACATTACAAAAGTCTGCAACAATTAGCTAACCAGTTCCATTCATTGCGTTATCACAAAGCACAACCGAGACCTTTGGTCGAATAATTTATTTAAAAATAGGGAGATTTCAATCTCGAAATATAAAGTATAAGCAAAAAATAGAAAGTGACGAGAAGAGCTCACCTCTACTTTTTGAAAAACATCATCAATGCAATAAATCTTTATACAAAACATAGACGGGCTTATTTGTAAAGTATGAGACAGAGTTTCACTTCAGGATGAGTACTGACTGGGTTTAGAGGGTGTAATATACCCCAGCAAATCATAAACGGAAACACTAGCCATGCAGCCGTAAAATTCTTTAATATTTTATGTTAGTTCACAACATGTATGCGTGCGTCACGCAACAATATCAGTCAGTCTGTTTATTTATTGATGGCAATTTGTACATCTTGTAATTTGTAATTACGATATCAAAGTGTCTTTGACTCGCCAAAAACGTGTAAATGTTTTTACAACTCTGTGTATTAAGTTTACAGGTTCAAATATTTGGAAAAACCAAATATAAATATAATCCGTTCTGACCGGTTGGCGCAGTGGCAAGACACACTTGCCTTTCGCGCCGCAGGTCGTGGGTTCGATTCCCACCCAAGACAA
>DWLR01000021.1:0-59847 GCA_018246295.1 Papilio alexanor hazarajatica | reverse complement strand
GATTAGTAGATTACACAGGTGTTCATATTGTTATGTTATCATACGCAGATTTAAAATATTTTGCAAATTATAACCTGTATACAAAGTGGTCTCAAACTTTTGGCCGGCAGTGTATACGTTCGTGTCTTGGGTTACCCCAATTGGGTCCGATCGTATACTGAGAGTAGTGTCTCGTCTAGTCTCTGTCTAGTGTCTGTCAATAGTTAACTTAGAAAACCTTTAAACCCGACTGTACCTCTAGAACATTAGCTACAAGTTGCGATGGAACGGACATACTTACATGCATATGTATTCGTACATACCCACGAAAAACGTTAGCTCACAGTCAGTCGGGCAACAAACTACGATTTCCGCTTAAAAATTATGGATTGTTTTGAATCTCCCAGCAATCATTTAGTACAAAAAGTGAACAAAACATTTAACCGGAGTCACGACACTCGAGTGTAAAAAAATTGTACAAAAAGATGGCTCGGTATCAAAATTAAAGCCTAAAAAATGTAATAAAAAATAACTTGAACAGCACTTATTGGTGATAATACATAGACGAATTAGCATCAATGTATTTTAATAAAACAAGATTGTGTAATTTGGTGACGTGTGTATACATAGGTGGTCAGCCCTTTTCACTCAGTACAGTTTTTATGCAGAAAATACAAAATACTTAAGGTACTGCATAAACTTTGTAAACTATATCCTCAGATACTTCAGAAGTCATAAGCAAACTCATATAAAGTGTAAGCGCAAAAAAATCTTGTAAAAATAAATCATACCATCAAACCTATCCTACCGCGTATCATTATGCTGTCAGGGGCAGGTCAAAGATGTTCTCTTGACTTATATTTACCGTTCAAAGTCCATCAGCACTTTTCTATGATATGTCCACAACTATACTGGTTATTTCCATAGGAAGGCAATCAATGAGTTCTTCATTATTTACCTTAAACTGTATCATAAAGAGGGAAAGAAAGAAAGAAAGAATAATTTATTGCCACAGCAAAAGGTAGGCACCTCAGCGAATGCAGGGATGGCGCAAACCTTCCCTGCGCTGGTTTTCAGCTGGCCCCTTTGCACTCACATGAATTACACTTAAGTGGAAGGGTAACTAAGGCTATTAAAAAGCGATAACCCCTAAGGGATAGGAAAAGGGGAGAGATAAATAATAAGGGAAAACATATTATCATCAAAAGAAATAAACTTTGGTGAGTTCGACTCCTTGGAATTAAACAATAAAACATGTACCAAGTCACGAAGTAACTACAAAAACACTGATTTAGAATGTGCATAATATAATAATACATGATCACATCACTAAAAAAAATATAAATCTTAAAGTTTTCCGTCACCAATAAACACCATACCATCTATACATATAATAAAATCGTAACTGATCGGTGTCTGTACATAGAAAATAAATTGGCTAAACTATTACAGGGGGTATTTAGCAATGCTATAGAACTCAAAACAACGATTTTTAACATTTTTGTTTGTTTAACTGTTTGTCGGTTTGTCTGTTTGTCTGTTACAATGTTCGCGTTAATCTCAGAAACGGCTTAACCGATTTGGATGCGGTTTTCATCAATGTGTAATATTTAGCTTCAATCGTGAGAGTTACGGGTTTGTTTCATCTAAATTAGTGCATAAATAAAAAAGTTAAACATTTCTTCAGAAAAAATGCTATAAAATGACTGTTTAGTTGATTGGGATGAAATTTAAGTTTACTATATATGATATTATATAACACGATGATGGTTCAAAGATAATACAAAGTTAAAAATAGACATTTTGAATTTGTCAATGTAACTTGACCTTCAATCTATATTGTCTAATGGGCTGATCATGGTTCTACTTAGGTTAGTCGTTTCAGTTTTTTTTCAGTTGTTTAAGGGATTTTGTGTTTATCACAATGTGGGAGAAAAAAATTGTTTTTAAAATTTTTACAATGTTGCTTCATTAGGTCGCTAGATGGCATTAAATAACAAAAAATAGGATTTTGTAAATTATAACATTAATATTTATTACACCTGTTATCAGGATTTTCAAAATGTGATTTTTTTACTCTTCAAAAATAAAAGTATCCTTGGATAATCTTAATCTTTTAAGAAGTCTGTCACATATTGGGTAAAAAAAACCCGTCTCGCTGAAAATATGTGGCGATTTAAGTAAAATTTGATTAGTTATTTAATCAACTGCATAATAATGCATTGGGGGGAAATGTGCCATAATCGCCGCGGTTGGCAGGCGGGTTGGCGATCACAGTATGCTCCACCGTACTAAGAAAAGGACGCTGCTGCCCGCCCTCCGGTGGTCTTTACATCCAGACTCAAGACAAACAGACTTGTTCATACACACAAATGTTTGTCTTGGGTGGGAATCAAACCCACGACCTGCTGCGCGAAAGGCAAGTGTCTTGCCACTGCGCCAACCGGTCAGGCGGTCAGGTTTTCCCCCAATGAAGGAGGGTAAATAAAATCATTACATAATAATTGCGAATGTGTGGATGGACGTTTGTCACCAGGTAACTCAACCAGTTGAACAGATTTGAACGAAATTTGGCACAGAGATAGATTATAGTCTGGAACATCACTCATCTTATCGCTTTTATCCTGGAAAAATGTACGGTTTCCGCGGAACGTTTTCACGCAGATATATGTATATGTTTACACATAAATACATCAATATTGAAATCCACGCAGACGAAAACGCGGGCAACAACTAGTTCATGATAAAATCATCAATCGTTTATTTACATTATATATTTTAATACTCATTTTAATGAAAAATTCATTGTTGTGTTATGTTATTTACTAAGGTAAATAACATAACACAACAATGAATTTGTCATAGTCAGGCAACAGATATTATAACGATGTATTGAGAGCTTAAAAACAAAAAAAAACGGTAGGTTACCTGACCAAACGAAATTTTCCAAAGCAACAAGTTGATATATTCTCGTATTTACTCAGTGATACACTAATACTAAGAGAATCGAATGGAAAATGAATCAAAAGATAGTTAATTAGAAAAGGATACAAGATCAGCGTTTTTGGAAAAAGATGGGAGCAGATAAAATGAGAGAAGTAGAGAGCAAGAAACTTAAAGCTTGAACTGAGTACTTTAGTATTTTAGTGTAGTGATGAGAAATTTAGTAGCTAAACTGCTCGATACTAACTATAAATCGTTCAGATTACAGTTGATTAATGTTTTGATTACAGTACACCAGTGAGAAAGAAGAAGAAACGTAATTTTTGCGGCAACAACTGAACAGTAACGCATGAAAGGGAGAGAGTGACACTACTCGTCTACATACGTCGTCTAATAACTAAATCATTTACTAAACTATTATAGATATCTAAATTTTTTGTTTCACACAAATACTAAGGCTGGACATCGACATTTCTTAAATATTTTTAAATTAATTTATTTAAATTTTATAAATCTTTGTCATTTGATAATGATATACTACAAAAGTTATGTGAGAAAAACAAAATAGGTGGTGCATTTGATCAGCAGCAGATCTGCAACTACGCACAGATTGAAATACTCAATGAACCCGAGTCTAATGTTGGACTGCTTACATCTTCTGTGTTGCTGAAACAAATCAATATGTAACAACATGTAATCAATATGTAAATAATTAGTGCTTGGCGGCCGGCCGTAAAACTATAGCCATAATCGGTTACAGTATGGACTACAGTAGAGTCCAGGATATATGGAAGAGAAGTACATGCTGTGCCGACCCTACGCAAGTGGGAAAAGGGCAGGAAGATGATGACACAAATACAAGCGTTGTCTGTACAAGGATTTATAGATCCCTCTACTTCACACCGGTCTATTGTGGAGAAATTTATTAATAGAAAAAGGGGAAAACGAGCAACGATAACTCTCATCTCTCAAATAAGCGATCTTCGGCGCACATTAACCGCAGTCACAACACCAGTGGAACCGCAGATGCGTTGGCAGCTTTTAAGAACGAGTAAGCTCTTTAGAGGATAAATCATCCCAGCAGCAACAACTGTTGTTGCTTCAGGTTACTAGCACAATTCTGGTCGGACTTTTAGGACGTTCCCGGGTTCAAAAGCTCTTATACAATTTCTTGAAATGTATAGGGGCATATATTACATGTAAAATTTGTTGCCAGGACCCACTAGACTATAACGCTTTTACTGATAAAAGGTTATAGGATCTCTTGTAGAACCAAGTATGTATGGCTTGGCCGTTTATGTTCTTGGGCCGTAATATAAAAATAAATCCATAAAAAAGAATACTTGTGCGCCAATCACTGAACGGAAAATGTTTACTTCTTAGCAAGAATCTATCTAGATCTCGCTACTCGATAGAGTTAATAATTACTAAATATATTTGGTGGTTTCTTATTACATATCTTATGTAAATTAAAACATAAAACATTTTCTAATAACAACTATGGAATTTTCTCTAATGGTTCTAAAAGTTTCTGCATTAATTATGTTGTAATACATAATGTTAGCGTTTTTTTAATCAAATAATTCAATGTGCTCATTTATTTTTTGATAGACAATTAGAATACTATATAATAGGAATTGAAGTGTTAAAGTGTATTGTACCGTTTTCCATATAAACGTAATATTCATAAATTTTAATTTTTAAATTAATGGTTTTATATAACCAGTGAATAAATTATATTTAATTTATTTTAATATTATTATCAGAATCTCTATTAACTGCAGCTACTTGGCTCTAACAATTAAATTTTAAAAATTATCTCAATATTTGTACAAAATTATAATTTAATGTAACAAACAATACCGGACCTAAAATTTGCCAATATAGTCAAATGTTTTAATTTGCTTTTCATAATTAATTACGTCAAATTTAAATCCGTTATTTGACAATCGTTGTAAATCATCTTTTTTATACAATAACGTGACAAGCAAGCAAGTACCCATAGGCACAACAAGCATTTGAAAGTTACAGATGCGTTGCCTACCTTTAATAGACAAAAATTACATTTCCTTCCCTATCCATCCCCTTCCCCGTCAAATCCTCTTTCCCTTCCTCATCTTTTCCTATTAGAAAAGGTCGGAAGGAGAAGAGGACTAAAATTAGGCCTTCGGCATCACAATCCTCAGACGAAACGCTGAATACTTCTACTTCACGCCTGTCTTCTGTGAAGTCGTGGTATTTCACCAGTCGTGTGGGCCATTCTTACAACAGATGTAGCAGACTCTACTACTGTTAAGATCTCTTGCTTGCTTGATCTCTTGCTAATGAATTTCTTGTACTTATTTCTTAATTTATTACTATCAGCTATAGTGTAGGTATAGAACTAAAAATGTTACCTTGTTAAAAATGAAATTACCTTTATTTAGAACAGAACTAGGATTCGCGATTAAATATTACGAAATTATTCTTTTTGCATATTCTCAACGACTTTAAATTTATAGAACACGTACTGTGACGTGACTTTATTACCTAAAATAAAATCTAATATCGCTAAAGAGGAAGATGTTGATCCTACATTGCAGGATTTAATCTAAAGAAATAACCAACGAATTCAATTACCTGTATGGGATGTCGCACTCGACTGACCTGAATTTCATTTAACCCGACACCCATCGAACTGTCAGATTTCCATTTACTCTAGAGACATCGATGTGAAATACATCTCCATTGCCATTAAGAGCACTCTCGCTTCTAATTAGAGATTAATTGAGTCAGGGTGCAAGGGTGCGAAGAGCCCTTTGTCGGTTTCCTCGACGTAAAAGTAAGTCTCGGCACACCACGCCTCGCAATGAGCGCCTCATTACCAATTCTATGAATGCCGTTGCACTACAGGTAAAAGCTTTTGTCACACATTTAAGAGTATAAAAAATAAAGTTTCGAAATTTGAATTTGAGACATTCAAAGCGGGGTCTATTGAGCTTGACATCGGAAATGTGAGTCAGTTGGCTGCCACGCGCTGTCGGCGTCGCACGTAACGTCATGTTTCGCGCAGTGTCAGTCGGTTGGAAGAAATATTGGTGGGGAACAGGTACGGACGTAACAATCATAACATCCTCAATAATGTGCCGAATTATTAATATAATGTCGTGAACGAAGCAAATAAACAGGAACACTGATAATTACTCTAGGGAATAAACGCTTCTACATTTTTAACTAACGCAACAACTTCGCGGTTTTTTAGTATTAGTTTAAATGTAATGTCGGTTCTGAATTGTTATTTTATTCCTACAATATTTCATGGTGTATTTATAAAATATTTTATTTGAACATTGTTTATGGATATTTGGCAACAATCTCGTAGTTACGCTCAGTAATGCTTGCCGCATTTTCAAAGTACGGCGGCTCGTTCGTTCGGCCCAAACTATATTTACGCGAGAGTTCGTTCGACGTCGGAGTGCGTTCGGCCATCTCCGCTACACGTGGTTATCTTTTGACAGGTGATAAGCAAACATCATCAACAAAACATTTAAGTTTCCGGTTTTTCGTTAACAAAACATGATAAGTATCTTAACGCTGATTTGTGCCTTTTTTAACGCTAGATTTTATCTGACATTCTATTACAGACTCTATCGTTACGTTTTTCATGTATCATCTTTCACTAAATACGTTTTTATTTTGTTATTTAAACGAATAGTGTAAGAGTTAATTAACTTCTAATTAATAACATTTTTTAAGTTTCTTAAGTAACAACATTGCATCGCATTACGCCTTTTACGCGTTAATTATACAATTTATTTAATTACTTTTTAAAGATATTTGAAATCACTCGTAAAATAACGACCATTTATGATATTTAAGTACATTCTACAACTTCTAGCACTTAAAAATGATTAGTACAGTTGCAAAGTGTAAAAAAATATATATAAACTTGAGCATAAGTATTGACACAAAGCGACGCTTTGTCACGTTTTTTACTTTTATGTGATCTTGACTTGATTGCACATTATATAAGAAAACAAGAAGGTTTCCTTAACCTTGTGAAAGCAATTCGACAGCAAAAAAAGTCATGAATAATTAACATTTACAAGATATACACAAAATAGCATAAAACAATATAAAAAGCAAAGAAAACATTTCCTTTACTTGTACATAAATTCTCACGTTTATCTCTGCTAGGGTAGAGATACAAATCGATAACATACGATACAGGCAGAGAGTTTTGCCGTTTCCTAATAATGTCGTAATTTGTTTATTTATTTGTAAAAACTTAGGCTAAATTTACATTCTTATACTAAACCTAATACATCATGAAAGAGCCGTTAATCTCAATCAAAATAAAACATAGCATAAAATTAAACTGTAGGTTAATTTCCATTATTGTTATTTATTGAACTATCTTCCGCACTAGGAACTATATTACGGCAGTGTAGTGATCCCAGCTTAATATGTTGCATAAAAATGCATAGTATATGCTAAATGTATACATGAAATATATATATTTTATTAGTGTTAACATAGGTACTCATGTTAAAAATAAGCGATTTATGAGTTTAACAAACGCCTTGGAGTCATAAATCGAACGCCTAGTTTAGCCTTATAAACACTGTCATCGTCTTTGTTCAACACCTTGTTCCATTTATTATTTTTATGGTTATTGTTATGTTGCCATTATTATTTGTTTCCGTATTGTGTTGGACACTGTTGGAAACTTTTCAACCGTTTTACATCTCCCTGTCCATTAGTAGCTGACCTAGAGAAGAATTAATGCGTAAGCAAATCGTCTATCCATCTTATTGCTCTTCCTCGAACATCCTTTCTAATAATGTGGATTAACGTGGTTCTGCTGCGATTTGCATTTACTCTGATACGATCTTGTACTCCGAGCATATAGGGAACTTAATAAGATGTGTGAATCAGATACATATAGTACTGGATACTATTTCTATCTGACCTAATCGGAATCAAATCTGTTTCACATGCATAAAGATATATCTGATCTGTCAGAAAAAATAACAATTTTATCATGAAAAGTATCAAAATGACAATTAAACCTTTCGCTACTAAGGGTTACTATAGTCAGTCGCAACAAAACGCCGCTTAAACACGCATCTCTTAGAGAAATGGGGCCAAAAATCAAAGCAGATGCTATCAACTCGATTTTTTTCAGTTCGCAAAAAATTGCAAGCGCTTTGGCTCCGAGTGTTGCAGACTGTGTGCACTTAATGTTCGCTCTTTCGGCTTTTAGGTGCTCCGTTACACGAAAGTGAAAGTTTTAAAATTTAGTTCCATCTTTTTGAGATATTCCTTCCTCATATTGAAATAGCTTGCAATGTTATTATTGAACACTTGATCGTTTGTGGAGGAAAACTATCCTAATTCCGGTTGTCGGTTCGAGAGCAACTTGACCAATGTGCGATTTTTTTTTTTTAATTTTACAGATTTATAGTAAAGTATCAAGTTGTATCATTTATACGCATATCCCCCAGCTTAAGAAACACGCAACCGGGCTCGTATTGCATAAAATATCAATACGAATACAAAGAACTTATTAAAATGGCATAAACAGTGCAGAATGCAGACAATGTATACTTCAGTTACGCCCTAGTTCAGGACGCATTAGGTAGCCAGGGTTTTCTCTTTCAAATTGGAATCCGCATTTTAAGTGGACATTTCAACGTAATACGTTGAAAATAGACTTTTTTTAAGTAATAAAATATTCTCAAATTTAAAAAGTTATCCGTGTTGCCATTACTAATAAAATGTCATGGGCCGTAAGTTTTTTTTTTTTAATTTCCTAGCTTTGATATTATTTAAGCCTTCATTTCATTTACATACTAACGTTGTTGTTAAAATAATATTTATATTGGAAGCCATGTACATTATTTGTGTGTAACAACTATATACAATACGCATAAACGCAAGAATATCATTGAGTAACAATTACTATGTTTTATGTGACGTTACGAGTATGTATGGTATATTTGAGATCTATTATCGTATCTTTAAAAAAAAAACAATCGACGTCTAATATATTTAAAACAGAGTTCACAATTGCTAAGTACTGGCGGAGGAATAGTTGTTCGCATTGGTAAACGTTTCTCTGCGCTATTATACATACACACATCATTAATAACAATATCTCAAGTCTGGTTCTATTAAAAGATACTGTATTATTATGATGTCATAACTACACATTTACTAGCAATTAAATAATCACAATTTACAGTTGCAATTACTTACAAAAATATAGGCAATTTTACCGGTTAATGGTTTTTTTACTTATAAAACTTTTAAAAAAATCTTTTAACGTTTTCAACAAGAACAAAACTAACTCCAAACTTGTATAATACTTCCCTTTTTAGGATAAGAAATACAAAAAAGCTTTATTTACAATTCTGGTTGCAATGGTAATGTTGACAATAACAACTTTGTACCACACGTCTTTCATCTATTATCAAAACTAATATACGCGGAATCAAATCACAAAAAAACTTAAGCTAGGTAAATATGAAACGAACGAGTGCGAAGCCGCAGTCAACGCATAGTTTTTACACAGAAGTAGCCATAGCTATATAGCCACGGTACGTCTCATTATAAATCCAATAAATCGAAACGGGCCTTGTCTTAAGTCAACCAATATGTAAATTTTCGGTATATCATTAGAACCCAAGATTAAATGCCATTCAAAAATAAACGAGGCGAATTTGTAAATGTCCCAACAAAAAAAAATTAAATCGATTCATAAATGTCGAAGTTCTGAAGTAAAACAAAAAAATACATTCGAATGAAGAACCTCCTCCTTTTTTCTTGAAATCAGTTAAGAATATCTTTGAAGTTGTCTGATTTAAATTATGTAATAAATTAATGGACCTTTTGGTGCGGTAGGTAAGATGCTTGCCTTTCACGCCACAGGTTGTGGATTCGACTCCCACCCATGACAAACATTTGTGTGCATGAACATGTCTGTTTGTTTTGTGTCTGGATGTAATGACTACCGGAGGATGGGCTGCAGCATCCTTTTCTTAATACAGTGGAACATAGTGTGATCCCCAACCCGCATACCAAGCGTGGCGATTATAGCACTTCAAATGCTGCGATCAATGGGGGAGGCCAATATCCAGCAGTGGACGATCAAAGATTGAGTCGGATGATGATAGATGGAATATCTACAACAAAGAAAGATATTAAAATTTCAAATCCTAACTATCGTTACTCTATAGATAGTTGGAGTTCTTCCCAGCTAGCTAAACTGATTCTTTCCCTAAATATGACAATAACACCTGCTTTGCATTTAAAATCCATTAATCTTGAAAAATATAACTATTTTTATATCTGTTTACCACAGTTGAGTTTCTAAGAGCAAGAGTTTATCTCAAATAAATAGTAACAGAGAAGTCTATACGTCTTCGCTTGAATATGTACTCGTACATTACAAATCGTTTCATTGGGGGCAATTTATAACAATTTGTATGGTTTCGTTGTTCGATCAAATGAGGAATGTCGTAACGACTTGATGTTGTAACTTCATACTAACTGATGATTCATAAATTAATTTCGCATATAGCTGATTAAAAAATGTTATAGTAATAATAAAAAACGAGTCATAAATGTTTTTCCTTGACTACTTAGTTAAAAGATTTCAAGATATCAAACGACAATAATAAAATAAGATAAATCTGAGTCTAACGCGGAGGGCGTTAAGGCTTTCACGATGTCTATCGAAGGCTAAGTACCGTATTTTGCAACTATGGAAAAAGACCACTTAAATAAGTTATTTTAATTTCCCATAAATATGAGAAATCATAACAGAGTTTAAATATTGTATAACATGTTTAAATGTGTTTACTCGATTTAACACAGTTGTTTTATTAGCTTCCGCAATGTTTGCAAATTCATGCACGATCTTAACGCAGGTAAACTACTAGATCTGAATGTCGTGACATTTATACGCACACAGAGTTGGTAAAAACCATCATATAAAACATTGTCATGATAATTTTTAAAAGAATAAAAACTAGTCAATTAGTAGCAAACGTTTTGCGCAAATCATGTGGTACTTTAAAAGTTAACAGTTAATCCACTCAATAACATATTGAATGAGATTTCGTGTCCAATCAATAAACGACTCCGTAATTTAGTTTAAGTTTATAATGCAATGTGTTTATTTAAAATGATAATTAAATATATCTCACGCTGATTTTTTATCCACCCTGTACTAAACCTATGTGGTACAAGAAGACGATAAGCTCATCAGAATAAATTATATATCCATATGCATGCATGCATGCATGTAAGTATGTGTATGATGTTTGATTTCGTTTTATTGTCAATAAACATAAACATTGATAGACGCATATCTAAGCCATGTAATATAGTTTAAAAAATCAACTAAAACCGCACTTATCTGTCTGAGTAGCATGAGAGTTTTTATGTTTGTGTTGCTATTTTTGAGGTGCGCAGTTTCGCACTTTGAAAAATCGTGACACATCCCTCTTTCGTCTACAAGATCGTAGCATTCTTAACATTTCCAATCTGCAGAAATCATCTTTTGTCGTTTCTGTCAGGCATTTTAAAAACCACAAAGCATTTTATTTTTTTGGAAATTTGGTAACGCTTTCTTACCGTTCTATGTTTATAGTAGTTAATGGCTGAATCTGTTTCATATCAATATTTCGCTGTATAGATGTTTATTTAGAATCGCGAATATGACTAAGATTAGTCATATCAACCAACAAATAAATTAAATTTTATTATCACATATAATCACAGAAACGTAGGCTGCAATATAGATTTTTACCTACTAAGACGTAGGGCCTTGGCGCCAAATGTCATGGTCGAAGCATTATAATGCGACGTAAATATTATTTTTGTTAATTATCTAAAAATGTAAACATGTAAAATACGAAGAAATAAATATTAAATGAATTCTAAAATATACTGAAACTATGCTCGATGTAATGTTCAAATTGTGTTCTTGGTTTTAAACCCAAGATATTCTGTTGTATTCGAGGTATAAGTTCTCTTTTATATTCTCGATAAAAAATAAAGTCCAAGTATATTGTACAATTAGAAAATGTATAGTCTAAGCTATGTGAATATTATTCATAGTATTGACCATATGTCGAAAACGTGACTATTCATTCTTCGGGTACGTGATCATGAAAGTCGCTGGATTGAAAAAGATATGTATAAATTATTTTATGTCTTCGCTGAAGACGCCTCTTATGTTGTTTGAATTTTGTATTTTGCTATAAAGTCATTTGCTGGTATGAACGGTTGAGAACGGAGTGACGACTGAAACATGGAATGAAAGATCGATGTAAAAGACTAGAGCAGTGGTGGTCAAATTTTTTAAATGGGAGCCACAAAGTTTAAGAAATTCTAGAGAAGGGATTTCAGAATCATATCCAAAATTATAAAAAAATTGTGTTAAAGTAAGTAACTATAGCGGGCCATATACTATCCATCTCGATGAACCCTCGGCGGGCCGGATTAAATACTTTCGCACGCCTGAGTTGGCCCACGGGCCGTACTTTGCCCATCACTGGACTAGAGGAATACCTGTTGAGCTGACGTGGAGTCAGTAAAGTGGGCAAAAAATAGCAGAGAGATGAGGTTGTAAATCAAATTATAACACGAGTAAAACTCTACAACATTTGCGGTGAAAAGGTTAGATTACTATTTGAATAAAGTTACAAATATTGCTACACAACTTACAATTAAATCGTTAAAAATTATAATGAAACCAAAATTAAATTCAATATAAATAATTTAGTTTTTATTACCAACATTCTATTGTAAATTGTCTACGTTTTCGTTTTTATTCTTGTTAACCCGATTTGAATAAAGTGTTGATTGTGCTTCAGTATTGTTGTGCTTTAATATTGTAATATGTATCTTGCAGTAAGTCAGTCTAATAATAGTGTTACAGCAGCAGCCCTATTGAAGTAACAGCTTGTAAGAGACCGGGTCATAATTAGTACCTTTTAGAATGCTAAGTTATACTAAAAACAAAATTATACTTTACCTCTTGTCGCTTGAGTGATGTACAGGCAGGTAAGAAGTTAACATCTATTTGTTTTTGATTCTCGAGCGGTTACCAGATTAGGACCAAGAAAATTGTTTGAAACACATTTGCGAATAAAAAAAAATCTATATAAGAGGCTAAATCGTTTGCTCTCTTTATAAGAAATGACATCGCACACACTGCGAAATATAATATCTTAGGATCGTATCCGCCATACGTCTAATGTCATGAACTATTTCCTAGCGCAAGCTTAAGCTTAGTCTGATAATTATGCAAAACGAAACAATGTTAGTGAAATTTACTTACAAAATTATTGACATTAAAAATAGAATATTTATATGTGTAACAGGTTTCGACTGCTTACGCACGTAATGCACTCACACCAGCTGCCACCCCTCAGTAGTGACCTCAAACAAAACCATCGCAGCATTGACCCGGATTGCGTTATTAAAAAAAAACCATCTAGGCCACAACAGATGTACCATAAATAGACGGACGATACAGTCGCGTATCGGATCTTAAATGACATTACGTTGTCTTATCTCCGCTAGCATTGTATGAGTGTAATGTGAAATAGATAAAGTGTATTTACTTTACTAAAGTAAATACACTTTATCTGCTGTATCCAGCATGCGTTGCTTTGTAATGAAAAAGGAACTTTGATTTTATAATGACTGATGAAGTTTTATATGCACAATGTTTTAATTTTCTTAAAGAAATTGGAAGAAAATTATTTTAGCGCCAAAACCCATCGCCAACGTAAGGAGAATAATACATGAAAATTTCATCAAAATTATAGTTGGTTAAGGAACGTACAAAGACAGAAGATATGTGTATACAGTCGAACCTGGATAAGTGAGAGTTCAAGACATCGCAAGTGATTTCATTCTCGATAATGAAGGTTTCTTACTTACCCAAGTTCCTAGCTAATAGATTTACGGAAATGGCCATTGTCACTTATAGAGGTTAAATAAATGATAAAGTAAATATGCAGATATAATGTGTGTATGTATGTTGTATGTACTAGTATTATATGACATATACCTATACATTTTTATATCCATATTCGTAAAACTATTAATTTTATCGTATCAACAACTCCTGAGTATTCAAAAACTTGTGTATCTTTTCTAGTGCATTTAAAATCTCTTACTTCTTTGAAATGTTTTCTAGTTCTGTATCTGTATCCAAATTCTGCGAAAATTTACAAAAGATAAACAGTACAGCTGCTATTTTAGACTCATTGTTAACTTCAGAGAAATTAGACACTGTATCGTAAACATAAAAAATAGCTACAGCAAATTTGGAGGGTTGTCGTGTACAGCTGTCGCTTATACCCTTAGAGTTATAGACAAGTATCAGTCTCAGTCATAGAGATACACGCGCAAATATCTGAAGGTCCACGACTTTGTCTTATAGAGACTTCTATTTATCATACGTAGAGGTTTTAGAAGCTAAAAATGACAGGACCAGGCAATTACTCGCACTTAAAGTGTTTTCTTGCTTACCCAGTTCTCACTCACGTTTGACTGTATACGTAAAACGGGAAACCAAAATGATAACATCGCAATATCTTTACATCTCGATGAAGTAGCCGATTTTAAACAAATAATTTTTTTTTACAAAACTAAAGAGAGATCAAGATAGTATATTAAACAAGCTTCCTTGCGGACCAAGAAGCAGAAATAATTTGTGAATCACTACGTTATTCTTTAATAATCCAGTATTTTTCCAATCATGCCATCCTATTTACATACTCGCTATGGACGCAGATTACCATAACGGTCGCTTAATTGATACTAACTGTTTGTTCCGGACATCGTCTGGATAAATTTGAACTTTGTACAATAATACTCGTATATTATGTAATCTATGGAATTCAGAAGTGTAGAATTATATCCTTTACGCGCATACAAATTTTTGCATTCATTCCCACTTTATGATAAGAGTGGCCTTGGATCCACGACCTTTCTATTTATAATGGATGTCGATGAAAATCGGTAGGGACAAAACATTCGGCGAATTTGCTCGTTTGCTTTTTTACTGATACTTACTCTTATTGTACCAATCCTCAGAAACTCATATAGAAAAGTTTAGCCGGCAATCGCTTCACATCGCTCTCTTTCCTTTGGAATGCCCTCACCATACTCGTATTACTTAACTTATTCATTTATAACGTTTTAGATCAATGGAAAGGATGAAATAACCTTTTATTTTATACTCCCTCCATCCGGAAATATGGTATACCAAAAAAAAACATAGATTATCGTAAATATAGAAAACAAATGACAACATTCATTATATTATTGTAATATATATTAAAAGTAATATAACCTGATATGTGTTCTTCTTGGTTTAAGACTTAACGATCAAAGATCAGTTTTTTTATGATAAATAAAATTGGAACCGCTGCCAAATCAATATGGAAATTTCCGAAGAAGAATTGATAAATTTAAAAAGATGAGCTTCCAAATATAAAAAAATTACCACAGAACAACGTCATGGTATCTTAGAAAAATTAGTACAGCACATAAAAGAGAACAAGTTAAAACACAGTGCAGTCAATGACGTTGCTACTGCATCTTTTAAATTTAGGGAGTACTGTAACAAAATTATTCTTTTGTAATTATAGTTTTTCTAAAAAAAAAGTTAATGTATTATACTTGTTATGTTAATTTTTACTTTTATTGTATTTTTTTGCAAATGTATACTATATTTCCGGACAACAAAAATCGCTAAATGTATACCATATTTACGGACGGAGAAAGTATCATACTACAACCGCTGGGAGTGTTAGTAAATTATAAGCAAAACATTTGGTCGCATTGTTTAGCACAGTCCGTCCCTTGTCCCGACTGCTAAGCCTCTAGCACTTGCCGCATGGTGTGCAAATAGTACGTCAGTCGGTCCGACATGACACCCTTGTATATTAACATGTGTATGCGCCACAAGAACATGCACACCAAAAATTTTATTTCTACCACTGACTGCTAAATTACCAAACGTTTTTTTTAACGTGTACAGATATATGTGTATGGAAATTTCGTTATTTCTTGAATATAAATAGTTTTTTAATGATTTCGTCATTGACATTAGATGTGTATAATGATAGAAAAAGGTAAAATTATTATAAAATAAAAGAATGTATTTATTATCAGTGGTAGAGTCAACAACAACATCTGTTGCACGAATGGCCCGCACGACCGGTGAAATACCACGACCTCACAGAAGACAGGCGTGAAGTAGAAGTAAACTGCATTTCGTCTGATGAGGTGCCGGAGGCATAATTTTAGTCCTCTTCCCCTTCCCACCATTTTCTAATAAGCAATGGGTGGGAAGGGAAAGAGGATTTGACGGGGAGGGGGATTGATAGGAGAAGGAAAGATCCATTTTCTGTCCATCCCCTCCTGTGTCCAAAGATAGGCAACGCATCTGCAGCTTGTAAATGCTTGTCGCAGATGTCCATGGGTAGCAGTCACTTAGGCCTGCTCGTTTGCCACCTTCTTCTATAAAAAAAATCAAGTATTAAGAAAAGCTTAGCATGTTTCAATGTGATCGAAGGCTATGGTAGAATTAATTTGTTTTCTTAATTAAATATGTTAATCAATGTTTATATGCTATTATGTAATTTTTACAAAGTACTTTTATGAGAAGTAAATAGACTTAGGTGAATTCCTCACAAGAGCAATACCGAAAAATAATAAAAGAACAATCTTCCTCTTTAATCTCGAACAAAGCAGAAATGCCAACAATCAAATGAATGTATGAGAATCTTTATGTGCCAATTACCTGCTTTTATCGATTATTTCTTCTATCTTGTGCTCATCACCGTGGTCTAGTCGATTCTTTTTTCGAGCAATAATGGATACTAGCGTATTTAACTTTAAAAGCAACTGAAGCATATTAAACATGACATAATTACGTACTTGTTTCTCTAAGTTATTAGTATGCTGTAAACGAATACTGGCTGCGATGTCGCTGAGCTGGAGGACTTTTCGCTCCAGTGAATGTTAGGGTTTTTCAAATCGTATTTAATCGTAATACTTACGTATAGATAGAATGAAACATTTCGTAACGTAACGTATTTTTTAAACTTAAATTTATGTAATAGAAACTTAAAATGAAATTCCGTGTTTGATTATTATCAAACGCACACAAGCACACTAATGTTTGTTTTCGGGTCCGATAGGTTAAATGTCATGGCGATAGGCCAGGGTAGATTAGCGCTATTATATTTGGAACCCCATAATGGCACATAAGGGGATAGCTATTTTTGTCTCTCTATCTCGTTTTATGAGATGTGAATGTTTCCATTTAAAAAAAAATATATTAAAAAGGCTATTAAGTTATGTCTTTATATGAAAAGAAATTAGAACTACAGATTTAATTATTATACTTTTGCGTATGTGTGTTTTAAACTGTATGTTGCCTATAAATTATTGTTACTTAATTCTACATATATACTCGTAATTTGTTCAAATCAGATGGTCACTTACCATTAGATAGAACTGTAGTGAAGCATTCGCTTGAAATAAAAGATAAACTGATTATACATTAGTATCATTGAACGAATCTTACTACAATTAGTTACTGCTTACTTGTTAACAAGCAAGGATGTCTGCTCTAGAAATGTTATCAGTGACTAGAAGTGCCACTTAATCCGTAACGTAATGCAAAAAATTGAGCAAATTGATTCTCAATCTTAAGAGTAAAATACAGTTAGCCGTTAACGCCTGGTCTTAAAAAAACATATTTTAATAAGCATTTTAATTTTGACCCTAATTTAGTTTGAGCGGGTTTGAATCAGCACTTTTTGCCAGATGTTATGGCGATTATGAGAGTTTAGTCGTGGAGGACTAAAGGACTAAAAAGTTTTATGTTTACCTTTCAGTCCTTCAGTCGTCTATAACTAATCTCCCATACATTCATAAATGTATGGGAGATTAGTTATAGTTCATTCGGATTAAGTTAGTCATAATTTAAAATACTAGAAATTTACAACACAACGACCTTACCTCATTATGAAGCACATATCGATTGCTATCCACCCAACATAATAAAGTAAAAAGACATGAGAGTAAAATATATATTTAACTTTGTAAACGTCGTTTTTCAAATAGCACTTTATATTTGAAGCCACACTAGTTGAGCACAACAACGCAAACATATTCTAACAAACGTCGCGTTGATTGGATGTCTCTGTTGTTTTTTTTTATTTCTATACAACACAACGATTCCGAGATAGAGTAATGGCTTTTATAGAACTGAAAAACCTGTCATAGCTATAGTCGCGATTACTTTTATGACAGTGTAGTTAGAAAAATAAATGTAACAGCAACTTGAAACTTAAATAACACATAAAAGTTCGAAAATAAAGAAGCTTCGAAATGTTTTAATACATTTCACGTTCGATTATTAAACTGAACAAAAACTGAAATCATAACATGTTTTTATTTGAATGTTTTTGCAGTGCGAACTCATGGTAAGAGTTACGAATGCCTTTCTCAAATATCTTGCTAACACTTTCATAGGAAACTAGAGAGGAGTAGATAGGAAAATTGTTTGCATGAAAAATTATTCTTAATTTTGCACTCGATTATCAGATAAAGTTTAACTCCTAGCATCACATTTCAAACTTAGCTAATAAATATTTAAAATCAAAAATACAAATAAAAATAATTGCAACTGTAATTACGATAGCTTTTTGTTTATTGATTATTATTATTCATTAATATGGTATTGACGTCGATAGAAAAATGACTAAATAGAGGAAATGTATAGGTAGTCCAGAAAGAGTTATATCAAATGGAACATTCAAGAATAAAACCCTGTACAAGTAGACAATGGCAGCGAGTGGAATGAATGTGTATCGCAATGGAATGGATATTGCATGGAATTGTTTCCCGAGCTTCAGATCAAATATTTGCAAAATCCTCCACCTGCACTCGTGTTAGGCATACGTTGAATGCCTTTTGAAAACTTTAGATAATGAGATCTTTAGAGATTTAATTACCATGAAATTACTATTATTATACGAAAATTATAAAACCTTTATTAAAAGTAATACTTAATTGAAAGTAAGACTGGTCATATAGTTCACAAAACAGTACATAATTCATTCATAATACCCTTGCCCATTTTTCCAAGTTTAATTGGGGTCGGCACAACACGTTTCCTTCGTCCACGCCCTTATTATCAAGTAGTCACTTCTTTCTTGCTCATGTCATCTTTCACGCAGTGCAACCAACCCATCGCTTCACATTCATATCTACGAGTAAAACTCTCCTTGTTACAGGTCATTCTTCCCTTCTCATAACATGCCATTATCATGCTAACATTTTGTTCCCCGAATATATCTACCACTGGGACTACTTTCAGGCATAATACAATACTGAGGAAATTAAAAAACAAAAATACATAAAATGTAAATTGATTTTTTTTAATAGAGATAAATAAAGTCTCCGATTTACCCATGTCAAAGGAGCTTGAGAGGCGGCATATAGCACACCATAAAAATACAGGACTGATACGAGTAGATTAGAAGTTTATTTTTAAACGAAAAGAACTTTCATAATACGAATAAAGTAATTTAAATGTTATCCTTTGTTACGTAAACATCTCATTAAATACAAAGCATATTATAAAAAGTCAATTAATCACAGCATTTCAATTCAATTCCCCGTCGGAGTAATCAGTATGCAACAAATGTTCCCTCTGCAGCGGTCAGTCTGAACATGCGGATGCTACGCGGTGCTCGCAGAACACTAATTGCATACTTTTCTCGCCAAAATAGAATCTCAATGTTATTTAATATAAATATATTTCATGCGGTTTTTATATAAACCTAACTAATCGATTTGTATAACAGAGTTATCAAAATTAAACGAAAGAAATGTTACCCTGCTCTCTTCCCCTCTCTTTCTCATTTTGTAATATTTCTATCTTCGTCATTGGTATATATCTTTCGCTAGGTCTAAGATCACTTTGACAATACCAGAAAACAGAAATAACAAACAAAACCCCACCTATATCTATGCTGTGACAAGGTTAATAATCCAGCATAAAGATGTAGAACTAAAAATGTTTGCGCCTCTATCTGCCATATAAAATAAAACAATCACAATTTAAATAAGCGATATGTTATAAAGCGCAAATTCATTATTTTTATCAACATAATTATTATAAAATAAAAAGGGCAATGCTCGGAGTCTCACTGCGAGATTAAATCAAAAATTATGTGAACCGGAGCAGAACCAAGATAACCGACATTGCACATTGTCCGTAGAAAGGATAAGTACGTAGAAGACTTGAGATGCAGATAATTATTTTTTCTTTAGAAATATAAACTAATAGATGAAATTAATAATTTCATGTAAATGAACATAGAAATATTGTACCATTCAGTTTTTTCAAATGAAGTTATTATTAACGATCAAATGATATTTTAACATGCATCTGAAGGCCGGTTATGATAGAGATAGGTGAACGAAAAGTCAGAAAATCCAGAGCGACAGCCAATCCGATTTGGTTCACAACGAGAGTGACGGGGATCCACCATTTTTTTGTAGTTATTTAAAAACTTCTTAGTCGCATTTTGTTCGTCAAGAAAAATATTCGTACCGATTTACTTACGTGTAAATGTGTGCGTGTGTATGTGTGTGTTATCAATATTTTCAATTCAATTTTCTAAAGCTGAAAACTCCGCAATCGGTCTAAGCGATATTGCTGCAATAATACACCGGGCACTTTTAATTAAAAAAAAGCATTGATAAAATAAATTCTAGGTATTTTGGTGCATGATATTGCATTTTGCGTAATTTCGTTTGCCGTATCAAACGTATTTCGTTACAACAGTGTAGCTGCTAATAATTTACGTCGGCCGGCAATGAATCACCGTGCACCGACAAATGCGTGCGTATGTTTTGCGATATGCGTAAATTGAACTATATTCATCCAATTTTACGCACGAACATATAAAGACAAACATATAAAGCAACGTTTGAATACAGTAACACAATTTTATTTGGTGAAAAAAAAAACTAATATTACAAAACTAATATTATAAATGTGCTAATAATAATATACAAACATGTTATTAAATATTTTATACATAAGTCAAATAAAATATGAAATAAGAAGGAAAAATATTAATTTCATAAAATTAAATATCACGCTATGAAATAATGTTCTGTCAAGAGACAAGATTTCAATGTTTCTTAATTTATCTTCTTCTTCTTTTATTCGAGCATAGCGTTTACTCCACATCGTGTTACTGCCAAAATTCGAATAAAAAGCACAATTGAGTTATGTTAGTATTCTTGTTATATCATATTTTTAACCTAGTGTACAGGTGTAAATTCATTCATTGGCACATTCTGAACTTAGGGAAATTGGTGGTTGTTATGGTAAGTCAGTCTATTCAAGTATCCTATCATTATCATCATCAGGGGCCAACACACATCACCCTCATCCAGTAGACTCCTATAGAATTTTACTGTGCTCCTATACTTTTATCTTTAAAGGGACCGTAGTGATTATTTTTTTGCTTTTCTGACTTACTACTTACGTACTTGCATCTAGCAAGTAAATTACGCAAACAAAACTAAAAGATTTTTTTTAATGATTTATTATTATTTCTTTTAAATTTGTTAGAAACAAAATTAACTAAATGTAATAAATTGTAAGTTATATTACATATATTCTGTACAAGGAAACTAATGACCTAGTCACGTAAATCCCGCAATCTTTAGATTTCAACAATTTATTAGGACCCTATTAAAAAGTTTATAGAAAGAAAAATAATCGCTCAAACTAGTTAACGATTCTAAGGGGGCGGGCGATACAGAAAAAAAGTTAGAAGTTTTGCGTTTTGAAAGCAAATATTTTAACACTTTCTGTGCAGTTTGATCGTTATGCGAACGACGTTAATGCTCGTATATTATAAAAATTCCGTTTCGAATAATTGAAAGCAAACTTCTTTAGACGTGCGATGAACTTTTAATATTTTTTACAGGTTAAGAATTTTATTATGATCGTTTAATCGCCATAGCAGTGGGATTGGGTAAATCAGCCCCGATTCTAAAGTTGCTACACCAATCTAATCTTAAATTTTCATAGCGAGTTCTAAGAGACTACGGTTGCTATCGTGACAGAAGTATTTCCTGAATTATAGATATAATAAAAACGTGCATAACATAGTAATATAATATTTATGGTCATTACTTGAATGTAATGTAATGAAATAACTGCTCACTGTCTATCGTCAAAGAAAATTCCACGTTTTGGATTAGGTAAATCAGCCCCGATTCTAAAGTTGCTACACCAATCTAGATTTACTAATAAGTTAAAGAAAGATTTATATTGTCAATCAATTATCTATTATTAATATTTTTATCTAAATATTTTATTCGTTCAACTAAGTTATCTAGATCTAGGCGTGCATTGTATAAAGCAGTTCAAAAAGTTCAAACCACTAAGTATTACGTAAGCTATTCTGTATTTATGTTTTTCCAGCACTAGATACGTAATCTGCGTTAGTCTCAGCATCTAGGTCACAGAGAATTTAGGCCAGAGATTTAAGTACAGTACGTCTATTGATTTACGTAAATATATGCAACGTCTTGTTGCACTTTATTCGAAGTAAGTTTAATAAATTTAGTGTAGCTTGAACAAGATATCAAAAGAACTTAAATTGGTTTTTTATTTGACATTTTATTATGTGACAGAAAAATCAGTAAATATAACTCGTACACGATTACACAAAATTTACAAAAAAAAAATGTGTTACGTACACCGATAACGGCTTACACCAATAATAATAACTGTTCTGCTTTCTAAAGTTATTAATAAATAAATACAATAGCAAGGATCCTACATTTAATATTATCCTAAGCTAATACAATGTTTGTGTTTGTCATGATCAGAGATAATAGTAATATTGAGTCAATTGCACGGAACACGTTTTACTGAAACGGACAGCGGAACTAATTGTGTCACGTTTATAGGCTTTTAGTGACGTGTGCTAGCCGACGAATTAGCTAAGAACTTCCCTTGTGGTATCGTAAATATCAAATTATCAAGCGTTTTGTTGCTTTACCGCGTACGAATGGAAGGTAACTAAATAATCTTTTAACATTTTTTTAACAGAAATAAAACCGCCATCAAATTTGTAAGAATATATTTAAATAATTGATTTGATTGATTTAATAAATGATTATAAAAAGAACTAGGTGTTCCCATGTTATTTTCCTGTTTTATTCGTTAATTTGATTCCGCATATATACATTTCTATTATACATGTCTCAATAAATTGTTATTGTCAACATTACCATGGCAACCGATATTAAAGCTACTGATAATGAAGAATTTTTTTTACATTCGTTTTCTACCATCATTGAAACCTTGTGTTTTTATCTCTAAACTTATTTTAAATTAAAAAACAAAATATGCATTTTAAATATTTTTTAAACGGAACCATTTAATACCTTAAATCAGTGAGAAAATTTCTCTGAATACAAAATAGTCTTCTCATTATAAGGAATAAAATTTTCATGGCGAGTTCTCAGAGACTACGGTTGCTATCGTTGACAGAAGTATTTCCTGAATTATAGATATAATAAAAACGTGCATAACATAGTAATAAAATATTTATGGTCATTACTTGAATGTAATGTAATGAAATAACTACTCAATGTCTATCGTTATCAAAATCTAAAGAAAATTCCACGTTTTTGTAAAACATAGAAAAACACATATGGTTAGATTTGTGTTTCATTTTTAAAAACTTAGTAATAATTCGTATGGAAGAATATGCTATTAGTTTTGAAAAGGCGGCTATAATTTCACTGAAGTTTGAACGACCGTGGCCTAAATGCTAAGCCTGATTGTCTAGAAGACTATTTTAAAGTAACAACTCCGGAATTGTCGGTTTGTGATTTTACTCAGCTTATTATAATTTCTAGTTAGCGAAATCCGATGTTAATTGGAGGTATTTCTATTTCATTGTATAAATGAATTGTCCAAGGCCAAAACCGCTTTGTAAATTAAACACTTGACGCTTGAACACTGAATCCTATCCCGATTTTCTCTTAAAAAGTAACATTATCATAACATAACATATTGCTAATCGCAATAAACAGCCGACAAAAAACATTACATAATTTTTCCATGACTACAGGTATATCATAGAAGGAAAAAAAACGATAATTTTACAATTATATCTATACTGAGAGACTCATTATTTTGATGACAAATGCTACTTCGTTAAAAAGCAAAAGGAAATGTTTACACAGATATTTTGTCTGTCAATATGTAAAATAATGATAAACATACAGTATAAAAACAAGTTACTGTCATTAACACTCCGACATTTTTAGAAATAGTCGTACCATACAAAGCTGTTTGGAATTAAAACAATTATTGTTTTGTAAACAAATTACGTCCATGGATATAAGCTCTGAATTCAGTTTCTTTGCGTTTTGATTGTTTCAGTAGGGTGAATAGGTATAAGTAATTCAGTTACCTAACACACACAGTTCGTTTAAATAAACTTTTGTTTTACGATCATTAGCCTTAAACAATTAAAACGTGATAAATATTACTTTTCGGCTGCCTGCTTAGACATATAGTAATATTATAAAGTAATATTATAGTTATGTTGAACATGCTTATGTTCAACATAACTATAACATATTAATTATACATACGAATTGAATACTTAACACTAATTGTATATAAGTATTCGTTTGAAATGCTATTCTTGCAATTTCCTGGTTGAATAAACATTAGAAAAAAATCAAATTATTACATTTTCATGGGTCCTTGAAAAGTTTAAATTTCATTTAACGTTTGAAAGTGGATGAATATCAAAAATATAGAAGTCAAAAACTAGTAAAACTAAAGTGTTAGAAAAATGAGGTTCACAAAAGAATTACTCCTTGAGATTCACGACGTACTTTTTTATTTAAATATGTTCATCCTTCGTAAATGAAATGTCACTAGTATGATTATACCTTAAGAAACAATTTTCTCATGTTTAATAGCAATGTTCAAGGCATAAGGTAAAAAACAAGTACAATCATGTCGGCCAATTGCTACGATATTTTAACCTTACTGTGTCTTCCGCTGTAACATACCTTGACTAACTGACCGACCTAACTACATGAACATAGAGTTTTAATAATATAAATAGAAACGATGGTATGAATAATTACCTAATCTTTTTTTCTTACCGTTTTTTTATTAGCACTTATTCCTCATTAATTCCTTATTCATTAACTTTTTTTATGATAGAAGAAATGCGACATTCTAGTTGTTCAAGATCTAAGAGTAATTAATTACCATTGATTATTTAAAGAAAAAAATTAAAAATGCTGGATAATATTAAATGTGAATCCTCCTCTACCTTTTTATAATAGATAGTAAAATGCCGATGTTCTTCTTTATAAACTGTGAGTTCACTACATTAGATAAAATTAATAATTCAATTCTAACCAATTAATTCTAGTAGCATTTGGGAAAAATTGTAAAATCGGAATATTAAGCAGCTTGTCTTAAATAATTAGCATTTTTAAATGTTGGGTATATTAATGGAATTTATTTTATAATAGTAGTTACCGTAAAAATTTTCAACTATAAAGTATTTTGCTTTCAACGTTTTTTTTTCCTTTTACAGGAATCTTGCCGGACAGAACAAACAGAGTTGAAGATATTTATCTGCGCTTTTACAACGGGTATGGATTTTTGATTCTATAAAACATTTTTCATTCAAAATAAATGGATATCTCACAATTTCAGTCCAAGGATGTCCAATGTCTAATGATTACTGCGTTCTTCGATCCGTTTTACATATCTCGGAGCGATAAGCATACCCAGATGTCGTGACGTGTGTTTAAAACTACGTGTTGTTATCCCAGGCAAAACGATTTAACAGTGAGTTGTTAAAGTTAAAGCTGTAACCATGAGCAATTACTCTTTTTAATTCATCAGTAGAGTCAGAATTTAATTAATCTATACTTCAAAATAAACTATGATTCGGTTTCCACGTGAGTGCTTCCAAAGCTCGTTAAAAGGATTCTCGGCATTGACTCCTTAGCGAAGCCGTTTCAATTTTAATTACGCGACGGATAAGTATTTTCAATATCGTACGCAGCACGAGGCGAGCTTAGTCGACTCACCTGTGGACCGTCATCACTTCGGCAATTACCACGTTCGCACACAAGAATAAAGACAAATATAAATATTGCATACAATCGCGAATGGTTTATAATTATTGTAAATTAACAGCTTGCTCTCGCTTCGTGATACATAAATAAATAAAAAATATGTAGTCTAGTTTACTCTATTTTTCTTTCAAATTTTTTTTATTTTATTTTTTTTTTCAAATCGGTTCAGTATTTTTTGAGTTTACCTGAAATAAAGAAACAATCGAATCTGTTTTGTAATATTAGTATAAACGTTCATATGTATTAAAATGTATTATCTCCAATTTATTAAGCAATATTGCGCTTATATTTAGCGCAGTCTCCAGACCACTCAGAATATTGCTTTCCTTTTGGCCTCCTGATATCAAACAACGTCGTATTTTTCTAATCGATATCTGCAGTGATAAAATAAAAAGTACAATCTATAAGGATTGGTACTGGAAAGCATAGTCTTGATAGTGGTGGTAATTGGTCTCGGTGGTATTTTTGTTGTAGCACTTTTCAGACTTAATGCACTCAAAGAACCTGTCATAAAGTGCATATCTACGTCTTTAAAGCTTAAATAAATTTTATTACAATATCACCGACTGGCATGATTATATTCCTTCTAGCCTTTATGACGATTACCCTTTATAATTAAGTCTATTAGTAACCCTTTACTAAAAACTATCAAATACATCCATGAACTTTAGACGAGGTAATATATCGTGATATATATTGTGTCCATGAATCTATACATAGTATAATCTAACGGTTTTTTAAAAAACAAAACCTTACAGACACGTTACGTCTTCACGACACGCTATGTCAATTTTCGGAATATCTTCGGAAGTCAAGGTGCATAGATATTCAAGACTCAATGGAACCCACTTGCGAATATCCCCTTACCAACAAAAGTTTTTGAAATCGATTCAGTAATGACGTAGTTCGGCGGTAATAAACATAAAAAATACAACCGTATTGAAAACCTCCTCCTTTTTTTGAAGTCGGTTAATAAAACAATGCTGCTTTTCGAGGCTCTGTTTTCCCGCTAACTCTTTCTAAACCACGCAACGGACCTAAAATAGTTTCCACTGTCATATCATTCAAGGAGACATGCCGAATTATTCTGATATCAAGTGACTATATATTTATAGAGACTAGCTCAGCTCTACGTTATCAGATGTCATCGTATGATCGTGGTATTTTCGGAAGATATTTAGAATTCGATCAATGACATCAGCATTATGTCACGGAAATACTTTTCAGATCTACTGATGGCTGAGAGATGGCGTTCGAGAGAACGACATTTTCTGGAAGAATTCGCGAATTAAAACAAAAACCATATATCATAAATTAATAATTTCATCCAAATTGTATCGGAGCCATTTCCGAGATAGCTTATTAGTCTACGCAAGAATTGCTCGTGCTACGAGTATATTGATTAGAAAAATGTGTTGATAAAATTAATAAATTAGAAGTTAATAATTAACACTATGATCCATACTTATAATATATGACCTTGCCGCCAACATGAAGTGACCTCCCAAAACGTTGATCAGGTCGTTAATCCGTCTTGTGTCATGTCATCTATTAGGTATATAGATATCGTTTCAGAACCTTTTAGTCCCATCGGACATTAACCTTTCTAATCTTACCTTACCTTATTTGTAATATATATAAGTGGCTAAAATGTCTGAAATTACTAAAACGCCATGTTTATTTTATATCAAAAATTCAATAATACACATTAAAGTAAATATGTCTATTTATTACGATAAGTAATTTTTTAAGATTCTTATAAACAATACATCCATTCTTCTTTGCTACAGAAGTTCGTCGCACGAATACATAGACATTCCGCTCAGCCAAGCCGTCGACATATTCGACATCAAAGGCTTCGACAGGAGCAACGCCACCGTCCTCTACATCCATGGCTTCATTGAAACGGCGCAGCAGGAGAGTATCCAGGTAATTATTAATGTATAATTATCAAAGATGAGAATCTGTACGACTTCCTTTTACCTCGTTTTGATTCGTAATATATATAAAACAGTCTGCATATGTCAGGTTTTTCTGTAGTATGTATTATTCATTTTAATAATATCTAAAGCTATACGATGTTATCAAACCAGGTTTTCAAGTTTTTCAGATCCTAATCTTAATAAGCGTATCCACATTATATTACAAAAGTTAAATGCTCATGCTACGTTTTATTTGGGACTTTATTATAACTAGGATATTAAAGTTACGTCTAAAATGTGACAACTTTATATACTACGCTCAGTTTGGTTCCGCTTACCGAATGGAAAATTTTTAATAGAACTAGTTTCGCAATAACTCTTTAGGTCAATGTATAACGTTCGTTTGTAAGTGTTTCTTGTGAAACTTCCCTAACCTTGCCTTTGCGTAACTATGAATTATATATGTATATTATATTACATATACCAGTTTTACATTAAGACCTTGATAGCCTAGTCACTGGACGTGTGAATTAAGATTCGAAGGTTAATATAATAAGATCGATTAAGAAGTCATTAACCCCAATTTTCGTCTTTCGCTGGTCACATTTGTCTCCCCTTACTACTTTTAATACCTTTTAAGCTTTTGGAAATAAATAGCTTTATAAATATATTTATAGCTTTTTCTATCTTTATGGCTTAGCAGTGATTACCCAGTGGTCTTAAATCATTAATAATTCAATCATAATTCATTAAATTTTTTTGACGAACTATAAAAAATATAAAATTAGGAGAAGGTTTAATTGTGTTTGATTTTTTGGATTGATAAATATTATATACAATTTATCTTCATACCAGATATCGAACATCTCAGTGCGTCCAATATTCTTAAAAATATGTTCCCGAAGTTACATTAATTTATTTAAGATAAATTAAAGAAATCATTGTTACATTAATATCAAGAGAAATGTGTAAGCAGAAAATAAAGCCATTGTAACATATTGCAACAATAATGAATCACAAACACACGTGGCAATGTATTTTAAATTAATATTTACAGTACAAAGTTCATGACTAAACCATTTTTTTATATATTTGAACTTTGGTGATTTCATATAAAAATTATTATTAAATTAATGTCGACAGGTCATGGTGAACGCTTACCTGGAGGCGAGACCGAACACCAACGTTGTTCTCTTGGACTGGTCAAACATGGCACACGGATCATATTTGGTCAACGCAGCCAGGAATACCAAAAAGGTTTTTAATAATTTTACAACTTCCTTTATGCTTAACTAATTAAATACAAAGACACAAAATTCCTCACAGTACGTACCTTAGCAGATTTTTAATACCAAATTATATTGTAATAAGATTTAATTTTAACTAGATTACAACTTTATATCTATGGTTTTAAAAACATAAATTATACAAATTAAACTCCTGTTCGTTACAATGATATAGTTAAAAGTAAACGTTACTTAATAATTGTTATCATACAAACCTACTTAAATGAGCCTTTCTTAAACAAATACTCCATCTAATGGGATTCAAGCAAGTACAACTTGACATGTCCCGCACCTATTTCTTAAAACTTATATGCACTACAGGTCAGGCAAGACAAGTCAAGGAATTTTTTTAAAAAAGTTCACAAAGTCATCGCTACGGGTCCGGAAATTAACTCATGGTCACCTTATTTGAAGGCAAACTACTTGAATACACGGTGTTCGAACACTATTGTATCTACCTTAAATATATTAATTTATGCGTAACATTGTAATTTAAATAGAATATATAAATTCGGATGTTGAAGTATGAATTTAATATCTCACAAGAGACGGCGTAAAGTAGGAATATTTATACCACTTATTTCGCCTGACGAACGAGGCCTTCATCTCTCCGCCGCAACGTCTTCATCTCTCCGCCGCAACGTCTTCATCTCTCTTCGTTCTCTCAACGTTGCTCTTTATCTACCTTCTTTCTCCCACATAGACGCTAACCATATAAATATTAAAAGGGAGCCAACATCCCGACCGAGTTAGAGAGCCACCTTCGACATATCAAAGTTTTAGAATGACTGTTCTTATTTTTCAACCAGAAATAAATAACTAAATTTAAATCAAACAAGACATTGTTTATGTAGAATAATTTAAAACCAGTTTATAATAGCAATCGGATGTTTTGCTCCATTACGATGAGAATGGCATGCGCGGTGTGCATAATCTTACAATCATCCAATAACATAATTCATTCATGGTGTTAGTTCAATCATTCAAATCCTTGTATCGAATCGAACATTTCTGCGTATTGTATATAGTAAAAAGAAGTATCAAAATTATATATCGCAATATATAGATAGCTATATTTGTTCGCGCTGCATCGTGCTTTTTAAATCCCAAGCGAGATAAAGCTTTACACTGTACACCGATAAATTTGACAAATTGATTTCAGAACAATCCGAAATAAATTGGATACGCACCAGACAGTATTAGAACTCGGGATCGAGATCGTAAAGCTAGCCTAGCGTGTAAGCTTTTGAAGGCTAGGCTCTCGAAATTTGCTACAATATGAATCATTCATTTTAGATTTTCCGTCAGCCAAAAAATTAATTAAAATTCATACTTTTGGAATTACAAAACAATTATATTTGAAGGTGCCTCGACCTAAAATGGGGACGGCACAGATCTATTTCTGCACAAAATTTATTACATAATTAATAGTCTTTAATTTACCCGGAAGTTCAGGTATTATATGAAATGAAAAAGGTGTTGATAAAAAGTGTCAACACAAACTGTCTGATTTTAAGCCTGTTTATTAAGGGTTTGGGGATTTTATTTTATTTACTAGATTGATGCCTACATGTAACTTTTAATGTAGTCTATTATGTCATTTAATGTAACTTTCCATACATTCACTTCTACGAATAAATAGACGTTCGTTGAAAAATGTCGACAGAAATTACAACGTATATATTACGTGTACATAAAAATATATAATTTTAATGGAAATTTAAAGTGACTATAATGCAATAAATGCTAAGGCTATCGATTTAATAGAATTAAAACTATGTATATTAAAACTCAAACTACGGCTAACAGTCTACGTCTACAGCATGATTTATTATAATAAAATGTAAACAAAATGTCGGTGGCAGTCTTAATAAAAATATATATTAAGGCTACTACCGCCATCTAGTTTACACCTAAATAAATGTATATGTCAGTGACCATAAAACTTTACTCATCCAAAATCGCGTAAAGAAATTTTCACTTTAAAAATAGCCGTTATTGTAGAACAGGGTGTTATGGAATATAAAACGTCCTTATCGTTTTTGAAGTAAGGGGAAATATCAAACAAATGCCCATATCGCGTGTCTCATAAAGAAATATTTTGAATGGTGAAAGCAAACTGTAGTGATTCATATAATTGTATATTGGATATCGTAAATTATCTTCTACGTCTTAGTTTAAAGCTATTTTTATTCGTTTTCTATGTGTGTATTTTTTATTTGAAATTTATAACTTAAGTAGTCAAAAAAGTAAGGTTAACCAGTTGTCACAATAGTCCAAATGAACTGAGGAAAAAATTATTTATTTTTCCTTGATATTTTGGACCAATTTAATTCAATTTTTTTGTTTGTTGTATTTTTGTATTGTTGAAGTTATATAACTTAACGATACACAAAGTTAAATATTTCAGGCATATTGTTTTTTACATCATTCAATTATTTGGCGAAGCTTAAATATTTACAAAATGGCCATGGATTATTGAAGTTTTCTTTTTCTCTCATATCTCTTTGTCCCAATGTATGTCGTTTAATATAGAATGTGAATAAGTTCCTCATTAAACTTTTATCCAATATTTGAAGGTGGGAGCCACAACAGCTGAGTACCTAAACAAATTATCCGAAGCCGGTCTTCAGTTGGACAAAGTTCATTTAATAGGCCACTCACTTGGCAGCCACGTGGCTGGGTACACGGCGCGTGAGCTCAGGAACAAATTTAATAAAACTGTTAAAAGGTAAGTAGCGATAATGTGTGTCGTTTAAATTGCTATTATTTTTTTACAGGGCCATACGCTGTAACACAGATACATAAGGAAAAATATAAATTATAAAATAACCTTTTTTTCTGTCATTCAACCGTAGTTTTCGTTTGGAGTTGTTTCTGAAGATAATATTAAAATGTTTCTAATACCGAATTATTTATCATAAAAGAGAAGGCCAAGATGAGTCATGACCTTAAAGACGACTTAGAAATGAGGAAAAAAACGAACGCTTGGGATACTGAATATAAGTTGACTGCATGTAACACTAATTCATACGTTTCTCATTTCAGACTAACAGCCCTCGACCCAGCGTTCCCCGCGTTCTACCCGGATGGTGTGGTGATGGAGCATGTGAGCGAGCGCGACGCGGAGTTCGTGGACGTGATCCACACGGACGCGGGCGGCTACGGCGCGCCCGTGCGCAGCGGCACAGCAGACTTCTGGCCCAACGGCGGCCGGCGCACGCAGCCCGGCTGCCCGCGCTTCGCGCCCGTACCACTCTCCGACGACAGTACGTAAACTGTCATCAAAAATATTAGCTCTCAAATGTGACAAGAATCAGCCAAGAGCCATAAACTGCCTTTAAATTATTAGTATGCAGGCAAGATTTGTATCTACATCAAATCCATAAAAGAAAAAATCATTTATACAGCAAAATCGAATGGGACACCGACTGTTAAATCAGAAATAGGTTTATTGAGTTAACGCAGCTCCGAGAATTTCAGGTTTAAAATTAAAGTTTAAAATTAAATACATTAAAGCTCAATTGCTAAATCACAGTGATTGGGGAAATTGTCCATAAATTGGGGGTTTATGGATAGCGAGGATTACTAATCGTTTAATAAACTATGCTTTTGTTGTTATTGCATAAAAAAGATAAATCGAAATATTATTTTTTCAGATTTGTGCAGCCATTGGCGTTCATGGATGTTCTATGCGGAGTCGGTGCGGAACCCTGCGGCGTTCCCCGCCTCCCCCGCGGAGTCCTATCAGAAATTTAAGGAGAACTCAAAACCCGAAGTAGGCATGGTCTACATGGGCGCAGATTGCGATCTACGGTAAATGGTTATACTTATTAAAAACTAAATAAATTAAGGTAGTAAACTATGTAAGGTGGTGGCTAGGCATAAATAAGACGAAATAAATCTTTGCCTTAAACCCACTAACTTCCTGTGTAGAAAATAACTGCACCGAATAATAATCTTATGCTTCAATGCATCAGTAATAACTGATTTTTTTTTCCAGGGCAAAAGGTTCATACTACTTAACAACAAACGCATCGGATCCATTTGGTAAAGGGATGGACGGCTTATATCCGAAACGCAAAAACAATAAGAAAAAATAATAATCATCTTATTTAAGAAGCCTAGAAGCACTCGTAATGTTTATAGTAAGTCGCTCGAATACCTGTCTTTATGTCACCACATTGAATGGCTCAATGAGAAGCGGTATATGGTGATATGATAGGCTCACAATCTGTCACTTTTGAAAGCTGATACTAAATATGGTGAAGATCTGATAGGTACCAGTAATGTATCTATCTCTGTCCATCTATGTATAGTTATGACATTCAAGAATGTCTTCACAAGATTGTAACATTCTTATAAAGAAACTCAAGACCACTTTACTAGCTAAGCAAAGTAAATAAAAAATAATGCATATTTTTGTAACTTGTTACAACTGATACTCGTGTTAACTTTTTTGCTGTGTTCAAGCATCATGTTTTTAAGTTTGCTGCTACCAGCTAAGTGTCCAGGATGTTTTAATTGCTTAAGGCTTTTAAAACTTCATGCTATTTTGATAAGATTCTTGTCATCGTATTAGAAAATATTGTAGTTTTAATACTATACACTAACATCTTAAATCAAACGGTTAAGTTTTTTTGTAACTTATTAGAAATATTCTGTATGGCCTATTAATACAATAATTATATGTTTGTTAAAATGTGTTAATTGTAAACAATTACACACAATTCAGTAATCGTAAATCAATGTGTTCGAAGTAAGCACTTAATTTGTTGTATTCGTGTAGATTAGATAGATTGTACCTGCATATATAGTATATAAGTACATATGTATCATTGTTGTATAATGTCCATTCCTGAAACATATGTGTGACCAATTTTGCAATTAGTGGTTATATATAGTTTTAATATCAGTAATGGCACAACCAAATATCTGGCTCAGAACTTTTATATGTCAGTCCAATAAGAAAGCCGAAGGTATTTGTATAATTGGAGGCTTTTTTGAGACGTATCATCAGATATGTGTTCATATTCATTCTTATTTATATCGTTTTCTTCTTTTTATAGGTACTTAAATTTCCTTTGATAATAATAAACTAACAGTCATTAAAATATCTGTCCATATTTCATTGAAATTCACAGTTATTTTCATGTTTATTTTTGTGTATCTGTGTTTAAAGTTCTTGCAAATATTTCTGAACATTTGTCAAACTGTAATTTATTGCAGTAGGATAAGAATAATTAAATTTTACATTGTAAATGTTCCGTAAAGACGGAAATTTCACAATATGCGTTATACTAGTAATGGATAATAGCGGTTGACCTTTTAATGGAAATACTAGTGATTAATGGGGTGGAAAAGGATCTTTAGTTTGAGTACATCCCATTCATATTCCACTCTCCCTAACAGAAAAAAGACAAATAACTGAATTAAGTATGTATTTTCATTTACCTAAATCGAATTTAATTAAACCAGAAATAAAGTGACAGCTAAAATTCTTTTGTGTTATGATTATTCTTGTGTGATATTTAAGTAATTCAGGAACATTACTTACACAGAATTGTCGATATTGAGATTATGTATTAGCTATTTGTAACTATATTTAAAAGCACTATACTATTAAAGGCTATTTAGTGTTATATAGTACGAGATTTATAATATAAGGCTATTTGAAAAGTAACTTTCTTGCTATTATTACTCGTGTTATTTTAATCAGAAGAATGTTGTTATAATGAGCCTTGTTTGAAGTCAAGCAATGTGTATTTCTTGGTCCGCTATCTAGTCTAAACATTTTTATTTTGTGATAGGTATATGATAAGTGAAATTCTACAGAATACAGAACGATAGGCAATGATGGTAATAATGATGACACTAAATATGATGACATTGTAGAAAATGTTCGAATGTTAATAAAATAAAATAAAGCTTAATGTCTTGGGTACTGGCTTATCTATATATGGGCCGAAGTTTGAATCCACCATTAGTATATAATATTTGGTATAGTTAAAATAAGTGTTAGCTTAACGTGTGCTTATCAAAATGAGACTGGCTTGGAATGCTATGCCCCCGCACGCCCATATTTCATATCCCCTTGTGCGCCCTTCTTTGTGTAACTTGCGACGAAGCTATGGTCTGTTCATTAGCTCCGTTAAATTATTTTTCGACATAAACTAGTTAATAAAATTTACAAGCTCGTCTCTATGTAACTTCGAGGTACATAGTATCTGTCTTCTTCTTTGGGTGCCATCTCCTATCGAGGGTTGGCGAGCATCATGGCAACTTGAACATTCGACACCACTGCTCCAAATAGAAAACGCGTGCTTTTTTTAAACCACTGCCTTAGATTCTTCAACCAAGATGTTCGTCTTTTTCCTGGCCCTCTTTTCCCTTGTATCTTTCCTAAATTATTTACTGCAGCAGTGCGTATTTTGTGCTACACATTATATGCTAAATTTATTTCAATTTTCTTTTTTCTTTTGTATTAGCCATAAATAAAATTACAATATTATATAATAATTTTCAGTAAACACGTCAATGTATTTAATTACAAAAAAGACATTATTGTATAAGTAATTATGTAGTATATTTTAATAGGTCTTACAAATGATATTCAATTTAAAAAGTACATCTAATTAGACACAAAATATTCAAGATAAAAATTAAAGGAAAATAGCGCAGAAACTTATTAAAATAATCCTACTTAAAAAAATGTTAATTCATGCAACAAATACGTTTTTAAAAGCATTCTTACATTAATAAATACTATAAATATTAGATGAACCGCGTAACGTCAGGTGAGCTCATCTGCTCCAAAATTGGCTCACGTTTATCATTCTATTTGATTGATACATCAGAATCAGCTGTTATTTTTTTTGTAATTCATTATATTGAAACTATCTTGAAAATTATATCTGAGTTTGAAAAGATACAGAAGTCGTATTTGTAAACATTTTAGCAGATGATTTTAACAAAGAAATTTTACAATTTCACGCGCTGATTTGTATGTCAACAGAATAAATTTAGATTATACTTTTTATGACACGATGTTAAATTTGGTTTTAATTTCAACCTTTATCCTTTAATATTGTTCTGTGAAGTATTTTTCTACGTCAAAAATATTTTGTTGTAAAACAATAATTTGTGTTTTACCTATATTCGAATGAAATCCGTACTACGCGTGCACTATAATTACGTTTTTACATTATCTTACGACGTAAACTCTTCGTACGCTTTACGACAACGCTTCTGTGACGTGGACAGATTTAACTGACATGTTATTGTGCACGAGATGCACACTTCTATTACAATGGTTAGTAAATATGTAGAAAATAAAAAATAGAATGTATTCTATCCTTATCCTGGGGATTCATTCAAGTCCATTTTTTATTCAAAGATTTTTAATTCAAAGCTGAATTGTGATCCACTATGTCCAATGTTGAGCCTTCTTCTCGTATTTTCTCGAAGATCACATCGAGCGGTTCCTTCATCAAATTAGAGCTACGACCAACCCCAGTATTCTCTAACAAAATGACAGTTGCCAATCAACATTCGAGTGTTTAAAGTACGTTTATGTATAGACTTGTGATAAGGGACATTGTAGTAAAATAATATTATCCTATTCATATATAATTGCCACAAATATAATTAAATTTAGGTAATGATTTTACCTAGTCTTTGAAATGATTGAAAATTAGTGCGTAACTTAAATTTTGTTAGGTTATACGGGGACTGGTTATGGTTACAGAATCTGACTATTCATAATGCACTATTTCTAGACTAATTGAAATATGTCTACATTTTATATCATTTTTACATCGTAGAGTTGTAGTGAGGTGAAGGCATTTTATGTCGTGGTTGCAGGCAGAAAAGCATTCAGCTATTATTAGTCATGGTGACCATCTCCTCAGTGGTATTTTCGGAGAGGTCCAGTGCGTACCTCACGCCGAGGAAAATCGCAGCGATCACAGCGCCAGTCACAATTACTCTGTAAGCAAGAAAATCAAATCTTTGCAATTGCGATAAAAATATATCAATATGCTTTGAAAGATAAAGAAAGAATAGCGTATTAAGTATACAACATTTTTTAAAGGAATAAATAACAAAAGTTACATGTTATTTTATTAAGAAATAAATAAATTGAACCTTGGCTTCTGAAGATAAACCAAAAGTTTACTTATTGTTAGTTTTAAGACAAGCCCTGTTTGGGTTGAATGGAATTGTAATCAGACGTACTGTGGCGATATAATAAATGACTTCTTGACTTATGAAATTATATAAATCTGAAGATCTGTTTTGTGTTTAATAAAAAATTTTAAACATTATTCACTACTGCCAAACAATAGTTTGACAGACCGATTGGCGCGGTTGTTAAGATGCCTTTCACGCCGCAGGTCTAGGGTTCCAGTGGCAACCCAGTGGAAACTTCCTTTTCTTATAACGATGGCACATACTCGTACTTCGATCGCCAACCCGCCTGCCAAGCGTGACAATTATGACACATTTCCCCGCAATGATGGGATCAAAAGGGGAGGTCTATGTCCAGCAGTGAACGTTCATAGGCTGAGATGGAAACAATAGTTTGCAAACCTAATAATATACCTATTATAGATATATTATTAGGTTTGCAAATCGAAATTATCGTTATTATCGAAATCTAAACCAAAACCTAATAATATACCTATTATTAGCTTTTGATTTAGATTTCGATCGGATTTAAAGCGGCTTTAAATTTTTGACAGGACATTATACCGTAAAATGACGAAACGCGTTTTTCGCATTAGAATGAAAAGCACATAATTGTATCCATTAGCATCAGTTATCCTTATATATCTCGGCTCGCCTGATCGCATATTTTGAAATGAAAATACAAATAAATTATAAGCAATACTTACATTACAGGGTGTGCCATATTTTAAATGTGTCGCAAATTTTACGAAAGTATTATAAAAGAAAAATCAAATCATAAGGACTGTAGCGACAATGAACGTCCAATATAATTGAATGATGGTGTTGCTAAAACATACATTTATTTGTTCCCACATCTGCGTATCCCATTCAGCGTTTGTAAACTTTAATTTCCAGTCCATAATTGTTTTTTTTTCCACACAATTCCCTGACATTCCTTGAAATTGAATGCTTGAGGGACAATGGACGTTTAAAGAGTCAGTTGACAGTTTCGCTGTTTTGCGGTTTTAAGTAACACAAGACAACTTTAACACGGTCGCAACCACTAACGCGGTATTAAATTGCAGAGAGAGAGAGAGAGTGACACTTAAACTATTATTTAACATTATTATTCATTATCGTTCATTATTATTTTACAAGTTATTTCTCATTACAGTCAAATGTTATAGCCTTAAAACTCTCCAAACGGATATATGTTTAACTTATGTCCTAACCTATCTATAACAGCTTTGACTTGTGCGTGATTTGATATTTCGTGAATTAGATATTCTTATACTTTATTTGAAAACGATTAATTTGCTAGGAGTTAGTGATTTGTTTAGAACTTAACATTGTAAGTATTACAACCAGAATACCTTCGATATATTTGAGGTGAAAATGAGAGAAACTCATTATGAAACTTTTGCCTAGTTTTTGTATACGCAATACGTGAATACAAACAGTAATAATCTAAAGAAACCTTCTTTATAGGAACGACACATCGGTTCACCAGGGCCATTGCAGATGTCGACGATGGCGTCGAAACGAATTAAATAATGTTTTATTTTACCGCCCTCGCTAACATCCGTACAAATCAGATAACGGATACATTGCTAGCTTTTGTGTAAAGAAGACTGGTGAGTTGTGACAGAAAATAAGAGGAAGTATGGAAATAGTATCACCTCGAAATACCTTTATTTTACCTTTATTTATTTTACGGCAATAGCAGTCACAAAGAGGATGACTTAGTGTAGGTAGACTGTAGGACTGTAGGTGTAGGTAGAAAAAAAAAAAAAGGTAGACACACCACAAAATGGACCGACGACCTGGTCATTGTTGCAGAAGGCCATTAGATGATGGCAAGAGACAGAATTTTGTGGTTCTTGGCGGAAAACTTGTTCAACAATGGACGTCTATTAGCTAATAAGGATGGTGTTATCTAAAAATGTCGTACTGTCCGTTTTTTGCAACACTATCAACAACAAAACAGCAAAATGAGAATATCATGAAACCGAGATAAACTGGTTAATTGACTGGCCATTTCCCTTTAACTACTCATAATGTCAGGATCTAGATCGGTCTTCTGGCTTACCTCACTTCTACTACTATTATAACATTAAATATAAATACATACGCCCCTTTGTATTTTACGTGTACTGGATTAAATGAAGCTAAATGTATTTTAATATTTTTTTATTCGTACCGAAATACGTTTTCTGGAGGTACTTCATTTTCATATTTATAAATTAACATTGCTGTCTTATTTACCATCTTTGTGTTTGTAATGTATAATATGTACTGCATACAAAGATGCACGCTAAATATTAGAATGCAAATTACGAGCAAACTGAAAAGAAAAAAAAACACATAATTGATTTAGTTCTCCAGTTGCAGTAACATGTTGGGGTACCTGAAGCGACAAGACCATCTTTAACTAAAATAATAAAAGGAAAAATAGAAAGAAAGAAAAAGAAAGGAAAGCCAAGAAGATCGTTTATGCAACAATAAAGGAGAAAGCAGATCGTATCAGGAGGTCAAGAGAAAGACAGTTCTTAAATTCAATCAAGCGTTGCACTAATATGAATGCTGTTAAAAAGTCAAAAAAATTGATCAGGAATAGATCAGATCGTGTAAATATAATATAAAACAATAAAAAATAATCATTGAAAACTTATTTTAAGAAAAATCAGGACCCTTTCGTCGTCATAGAACTTATTTTAGCAGATATCTTTTAACATAATTATGCTACGACCGATAAGAACATGTTGACAAACTTTCCAAGTTTTGCAAGTTCCGCAAAAACAATTTTTTCAGGAGCTTAAAATGTTCTGTAAGTATTACGACAATTCGGACAAAGGCCTATTCAGTTATATTATACTGTAATTCATTAAGAACTGATCATCTCTTCAAGTAATCACTTAATGTTTAGTAAAGATTACCGCTATAAAAACTGATATGATGACAAATCTGTACTTGACTAAACATTTTGTCGATACCTAAAAACCACAAATTATGTAAAATTAATATCTCTCTTTCCAACTCACTATCCAAAAGCCATGCTATTAAAATAAATGTTATTTAATAATCATTTGCATCACAGCAATCATATGATATCGAGATATCTTAGATAGTAAACATTAGATTGTCAAACGTAAAAATATTTTATCTGTCAAGAAAGTAGTTTATTAATCAATAAAAGAATTTTAAGAATTGGAAACTTTTTGATAGTAAACTGCGCATTACGTCGCATCACCGCATTTGGTCGTGTGGTCGCACACTCTTCGTCGAAATCATTACGGTGCGACGACGCAACACAAATGCAACGCCCATGTGGCATTTCTCTTACTTTTATACCGCTTTTATTACATAAAATAACATTTACGTGAGGATATTTTAAAGTTTTCTTTTCGTCAATTTTTCATATATCCATAAAAAAATCTTGTCAATTGTTAATCCCAATCGTCTTACCAGTCTTGCAATTTTTTTTTAACTAACTTCTACAACTGAAACTTCAAACTTTTAAACAACTATTATCATCATCATCGCCAATATCCTGATCATCTACTATTAAACATACATTTTTCGACATAGGGCTACTCCAAGATCAACGTGCCTTGAATTCCTCAAATCAAATATTTTGTTTGCCAGAATATGGTACACATAATACAGTGTTGCAATCATTGAGTATCAACATCGATTTCTATATTCTACCAACGCAAGTCATCCAGGAAAAATAAGCTTTATTAAATACACATAAAGCTTACTATTTCAAATACGGAGTGATACTACTTGAAGTATACCCACTTGAAAAAGTTTGTTGCGCTAATTTCGTGTAGTTTTAAACAAGCCTTGTTTTCTTATTCAAATTTTGCATTTACCTAAGTTTGTTGAGTTTTTCGAAGTTACGCCATCAGTATATACTTCGCTTATTTCATTTTTTAAATATAAATAATACAGTCATAAAAATATTACAATATAAAAAGAAATATCGAAAAGAAATCCCAAGGAATGAAAGTTTAGAATTATGCACCCATGAAAAACCTAGTAAAGCAATTTTTACAGAATTAATTGTACCTTAGCTTACCAAACATTTTATACTTAGATATAGATATAGCAATAAATAATATTACAAAAACTATAGGATCCAACCCGCTGTTTTACATGTACACATTAGGTTTACATCCAGTTTTTCAGTAAAATCATGTTATCTATTATTAATTAATATCTTATATAATAAGTAAATAGTCCTTAAACGCCTTATTCAGAATAGGACATTTTAGAACCACTGACATAGCTCTATCCATCATTGTATACAACTCGAATATCGATCCAATATACATTTTATTATACATTTTGTCATTATAAATTACCCACTTTCAATTTTACTTCACACGTTCCTTTTGGTTCTTTGTTTTTAATCTGTCATTTTGTGTATTGTTGCTTAGTTTTTACTGCAAATGATCGAACGGCGAATTATGTCTATCTTGATTATATATAGCCCAAACGAAAACAATTTCTTCGTTCCTGAAATCGGATTTTCGGAAGAATTTGCGAAAACACATACATACAACACATGCGTAAAGTTAGGAATATTTATTTGTCCAAAATAACACGCATTATTTTTAAAAGTTGTAAGAAAAAAGTCTTTATTACGTCATCATTTAGTGCTTAATTTTTCATTTGTATTATAATATATTTTACTAAATCACTATAAATATGAAATGGTAAAAATTAATCTAAAATTAAATATTTCAATACATATCTTGATTAAACAAATTTTAATATCTAAACCATAATTTCTTCTATATTTTCCATGATGATGATTCAGGAACGGTCGGTGATGGAGTTATAGATGACGGTTCAGGCATGCTCATTAAATATTTTGTGGTCCAGTAGGCGCCGAAAGCTAACAGCCCCGTTATTAGGATGCTGAAAGGAAATGTGTGCGTCAAATAATCAGTGTGTAGAAAGAACTTAAATTATTCCGATTTCATAGAACCTATTTGAATTTAGAGAATTGATATTTAGGTTAATCCCCTAGACAGGCAGATTTACCTTTTCAATATGTTTATTGACTCATTTCAGTTTATCAAACAAATGTGTTTTCAATCATCAAGAGCTAACATTACAAATATCAAAAAAGTAAATAGCTCACTTTACTGGGAAATTGTTTATCTTCAATGAGATAAAAGACATATTTATCTAACAAATTATCCTAATCAACTTCGACGTCTCGATTTCGAAAATTTATATTTGCTGAGCGCAACTAATTCTGTTATGAATATTTTATAATCAATAGTAAATTATATACACCCATAACTTTTTTTAATTATTGCCTAGGTGATAAGGACGTGGAACATGTTGAAAAATGGAAAAAAACTGTAAAAATAGAAAATTACGCTTAAAAACTACCTCTAATGATGATGGACGTGCATATTTACATATGAACATGGTGATTCCGTATTTTTTTTTTAAATTTAAAGTTACATGTTTGGTAGCAAATAATATATTTTACTTAGGATATCGTACAATAAGACAGAGCTTAGGAAGCCTTGAAACACCTGTATCACAGGTATTGCGATCACTTTGATAAATATTACGCCATATTACTTAATCAAACCTGACAATAACTGAACAAGTATGCCTTGCACTAACATTTGTATTAACGCCAATTACTGAAAACAATTAACAAGGTGATAAAAGCATAAGTGTTCATTGCTTTGTTAGTTTAACAACTTATCACGATGGTTGTTAGAATTTAATAACAACACTGAGGATTATTGTCATTATCATGATACTTTTAAAACTTTACGATTTCACTAACGTCTCGTGATCAAAAAATTTACTTAACCAACATTTTTATTGAGAGCAGAATACTAAAATTTTGCGACTCCTTAGAGAGTAAATATATAACACAAGAATATCTAGAAATTCTGCCCTCATATTCAAGTAATAAAGAATCGTATTCGTAAATGTAGAAAAAATCGCAAAAAGCGTACCACTAGAATACATTTTCGGTGAATTTTTCTTTCGCGTTTATTTTAAAACATACTTTACATTTTAGAATAAAACTATGTAGTTCGTAGGTAGAACGTTGATTCGAAAGACATGCCTGTTTAGAGACATTACGTAGGTCAGTTTATTCCGCAGAATTTTGATGCGAATAACTCAAAACAATAAACGATAGTGGAAACTTGTTACATCCTCGAAATTACAACATAATATCTCTACCGATTTCCGACTTGATCAATAACTGTTCGTACTTACACATAGGTAACATAGCAAAATACTTTCGACTGACTGTTACGCTATGGATACAAATATTTAAAAAAGCCCTCGATCATTATTCTTCCACTACTTGTATAAATATTAATATACTTATAAACGTAAAATATACAAATAAGCAGTTTGTTTATTAACTCTTTCAGCCGATCATCTACGCGTATATCAGCTGTCTTATCAACATGCATTACGAAGCCTATTAGAAGATTCTAGCATCGTTTTATGTAATTTGATACTAATTTACCAACGAAATAGAACTAGGAGACACTTCAAATATTTTTAAATTAAATATACTTACAATCCAAATGGCATTTTCTTGAGATCCTTTCACCAGTGACTGCGAGCGTAGTCTCCTACATGACAATGAGGTTAGAATCCGCTCGTAGAGTTATAACAATGTAATCTTTTATAGCTTTTATATATATTAACCTTGTGGAACATCGATGAGAAAGCTATGGTGTACGATTAAAACTATGGTTACCGAGAAATCATGCAACTGCAGGCTTAAATATTACCAAGCAAGTTATGGCACAAGGCTACGGATTGTTTTGCTAGCTTTCAAATGTCCGATTATGGAGTCGAGAATCTTAAGTATATTCATAGGATTCTCAACTATACCTATATTACATAAAAGAATCGATCTTTATGGAATGGAAATAAAAAAGTGAATGAGTGATTTCAAATTGATTTATCGGTGCATTGCCAGTTTCTTGGTACTTTTGACGTACTGAATGTACGTTTAATGTTAAATGTTAAATACGTTTTAATATCGCGTAAAAGCAACGTATTGTTATCAACGCATAGTATATTTCGTAGATAGCGTTAAAATCGTTTAAATATAAACGAATATAAAATAGATACATTTTGATTTAAGCATGTGTGTCGAGAAATAAAAATAATAAAATAAGTGATGTGATTCTTAAAATGATCATATTACACTCATTATATTTGAAGTTTTTCAGAAAAATAAAAATTATCGCCTTACTTGAGTTATAGCTGACTGTGTGTTAATAGCTGCTTTCGTCCAAGAGAATCTTTTGTTGAATAAACATTAAGTGTATGTTTAAAATTTATTGTTTGAACTAATGGGACATTGATCATAACTTTAATAAATATTATTAACAACGATTAAAACATTACTATACTATAATATATAAAAACTTGTTGATTTTACAATGATAATTCAAGCCCGTAGTACAAGATCACCGTTGAAGACATTGTAAAAAAAAATAAAAAATCTTTTCGTTCATCATATATTTATAAAATATATACAAGTATATAACATACAAATTGGTTATTTTAGGTTATTTCATGTGTGTAAAGTATACGACATGCTCAAGAATATGAAGTCAACTAGTGTAAAAACACCGGATAAGAGGCAAAGAGCGCCTATTGTGAGGTAAATTTGGTCGAAGTTACCACCCAGCTGTGCTGCATGCGTGTTGCTCGGTTGGGTTGTTGGGCTACCTTGAGCCACGCTCGGCGGATGTTGTCGCTTACACATTTTCTTATATTCTATTGCAATCTAAAAAATAAAAATGTTTAAAAGCCGTTAATTTTAACACATGTTTGAATCACATTTTAAAAGAAATAATGGCCAATTTTGTTGTAATACTAGTGAATAAATTCTACTTTTGACTTAACAATCTTATAGTGGGTATAATCTTAAAAAATAAGTTTAGTTATCCATTGCAATAATATACATAAATTTGCACTGAATACTTATTCCGACTTTATAACTGTCAAAAACGTTACGAAATATTTGCTTTCCATAAAAACCAATTGAAGAATATAATTATTTTCATACGTGAGAATATTTTTAACTCAAATTAAACTTAATACCACAAGGTAATCCAACTTATATTAGTATTAACCCAACTTTATATGCACAACTAACCAATATTATGCCTGTCAGCATAAGTATTACCATTCCGGACAATAAAAAATATCCCTCTACAAACGGTTGTATATGATCATCGACCACCGTTGATATGATGAGGCCGATGGTGATCACGATCTGGGTCCAGATCGCGCCGCCGATCATCGTCTGCTCGTCGTTGTCCTTCGATCTAGTCTCCACTTCCGCACCCGTCCAGAAAACAGCAGCCATTATCGCAGCACCCAAACTCATGAATTTGAAAATGATGCTAATATTTTTAATGTTCATTTGAATCATAAAATTTATTCTTTAATTAATTCTAATATTCTAATTTATAATGGTCACAAAACTCCCTTCAGTTTTATCACATATCGTTACTCGATCATTATTTATTTTATTTATGTTTCACGTTGTTTTCTTGGGTTTATAAAATAAAATGTCTACATTAAATTAATAAATATTTCTTCTGTCTGTGTCATCTTATCCGTCAGTTAAACGTTGATTGACTGATTGCGTTCATAAATTGAGAACTCGTTTAATTTAACAAATATTTATTTTAATTTGCCACTGGGGTGAAAAAGTTTAACCACAAATGTAACAGAGGCTTTTAGATGAATGGACAACTTGAGCAAGGCCAAAGACCTTACATATGCATATAGCATTTCTTTTCTAAAACTATTGTATCTCCTTTTCTTAACTAAATAAAAACTATGGCAATCCGTTTCTCTTCTGTTTTCTTTTTCAGATGATGATATTAACATTGATCACATAACATCTGGCGCACCACTTGCTTCCTTGCTGCAATAGACAAACATCAGTCGCCGTTTGCATATTATCAGCGAAATTCTCGGCAAAAAATACCGACTGATTGCGAGAAGAGCAATTTTTTGGCTTCTGAACTTTAAAATGCTCACGAATAAAGGATTTAAAAAACCTGACACTATACATTGCAGGTAATAAAGCTAATTATTATAATGAAAAGGTTTTTCGAAATTAAAGCAATTACATATAATCAGCTATACATTACAGGTCTCTATCAGATTGATCAGATAAACTAAACAGCTATACTTAAAACAAATTTATTGCCACAATATAATGCTACGCATTTTATTAGTTTTATTGTGAACGCAACTCAAAAATGTATAAACAACTTATATTATACGGACTACTCTGTGTTTTAACACACGCCGAAAATTATGTAAGTAAATAACACGACTAAAAATTAAATATAAATAAAGCGCGATAAAATTTTGTAGCTATAACATGTATGGTGATATTAAAAGTTGAGTAAGTGGGTCGTCATTGAGAGCTAGACGGCCCTATAGAAATATCGTACTGGAGATGTAAAAGTATATTATATTGAAGTAGTTCTACTTTACATCAAATATATGTGGCATCTGAAGGTCTAATCTTATTTCCATTTCTAGCTTACTTTTTCGCGACATAGACTTCTCGTCCTTCTTGCATTAATAGATGTAATTTAGGCTTAACGCATGTGAAAAGCCCACCACCACCTTAGCTCATGATCGTCCACTGCTCGATATAGGCCATTGATTGCATAATTGGGGGAAAATATGCCAAAATCGCCACGCTTGACAGGAGTCTTCGCGATCGCAGTATGTTCCACTGTACTAAAAAAAAGGGCTATGCCACCCGTCCTCCAGTTGTTTTTACATCAAGACTCAAGACAAAAAGACATGTTCACGCACACAAATGTTTGTCCTGTGTGGGAACCGAACCCACGACCTGTGGCGTGAAAGGTCTTACTAAGATCTTACTACTGCGCCAACAGGTCAGTCCGGTGAATAACATCATATATGGATATATGGATATGCCCATATAGTTTTAAATGTGGTGTATATAGAAAAAATATTTTAAAAAACTCAGACCTTATTGAGGCCTGAGTATTTGAGTATAAAATATTTTTAGGCCATCGTAAAAGAATCCTGTACTGACGAAATAAATAAAATTAATACTGTAATAAATAAATATCTAAGTTATACTGTGCTTCGAGTTCGAAATTATGCCGTCACCAAAAAAAATGTAATAAAATCCATACATAAATATTTTTCCAGGGTTTGTTCACATTAAAAGTTACCAATTTAGTAACATGCAAGGGCCCAAAGCGCAAAGACTGCTGCATAATAATGGCCAAGATGGAAAATGATGTAAACTTATACTATGATATTGAAATTAAACAAAACGTCACGCCCAACAGGGTGAGAATGGTTTTTTAATCAATAAATTTTTATTAATCCCCATCCTTTGTTTCTTGCAAATGTTCACGGTGAAATCACTTAAGGTGACCCTCTTGCTCTTTTGCCGCCTTATAGCATGAACAAGTCACGTACTAAAATTTTCACCGAACTATGTGACTGTGTGTATTTATTTTTGTGTACTTCTAAAACATTGTTTAACATTGCAGGGCAAGGTAGTGGTGATTGCGAACGGCAAGCCAATGTTCAGGCTGCAAATGAAGAAACCCTGCGATCATTTGTTCATGGGCCCTTTGTTTCAGTCAATACTGAATGTAACGAAAGAATGCGTTTTCATAAAAGTAATTATTATACTTTACTAGCGCCCCCCCCCCCCCCCAGTATCGCACGGATAGCAGGGTCGAAATATTATCCAGAAAAATTTAATTGATTATATTTTAAAAAAAGTTATTGTGAGTCACCCGTAAAATATAGGTATTATCCGCATGAAAATCAGTTCATCGGTTTATGAGTTTATCGCAAACTGACAGACCGACGAGACGGGGGACTTTGTTTTACAATGTAGTGAGTAACAAATATCTGCAAGAATGTTAAACGATAACGCGTACATTATTACGTTTAGAACACTAATATAAAACTAACATAGCATAACATCCCCATGTTGTAAGAGGCCTGTACAGGATAATAGGTAGCTATGGGCTGATATTGTCATGCCATAGAATCTTCTGTTATGTTGATTTGAAGATCTTAATTTTTTCTCATAAAACATACGTTCATGTCTTCATCCTATTTCATAACATAGGTTCATTTACAACGACAAATTACAATAAACATAGGGAAGCTAGTTAGTACAAAAATACCATATAGCCTAAAGAGGAAAGACAGATGTTTTAGTACGTAAATAAAATGCTACCTACATCATAATAGTTCGGCCATAATATATGCCCTAAGTTTATTCTTAAAGGTATTAACTATTCACTTTTACTTTTTATTTAATAATGTATATCATTGTTTAATTTATTTTAATTGTAACGTATTTTATGTTTGCTTAACAGGGTCACTACAGTTTTAATATGGATATAGAGAAAATAGCGCAAAAGTACTACGGGGGCATGTTTATATACGGCGACGTGACGTTTAAATCAGTTTTCTACAGCGACGAATGCAACTTTTCTTGTACAGTTGTATCAGTGACGTTTATTCCGAGAAATGAAACGTTTCATTCAAAGAAAAGCATCTCATAAATTAACAATCATATAAAATGTATTTCTTTAATTAAAACGCTTTATTATCGAAAATTAAAAACAATTTAAATAAAGAAAAATTTTTATTTATAAAAATTATTTAAAAAAATAATAATGCTCCAACTTAATAACATTTGTACTACAATGATTAAATTACGTTACGTCTTCATTAGTCGAAAGGACAGTTCTCTTCATTGTCAACTTGAGCACAGTACATTCCTCGAGCCCTGGAACAGAAATAACTAAGCACTTATAGATTCGGGTACGTTTTAAAATTACGACCGGAATAGCTGTTGCATGAAGAGGAAGCGTTCCTCATAGAATACCAGAATGATGTCGAGGAATATAGCAGGAGGTGGAGGCATATACTTCTGCTCTGGCGGATTCTGGGGAGGGATTTGGGGAGGCAAGGCAAGTATGCAACGGAATTACGGATGATCATACATCAGTTCATACATTCTGGTAATAACAACAAACAAATAATAATAACTGACTAATGTTCTATGCTTTTATTGTTTAAGTGAATTTATTAGTCTGTTTTCATTTCGCCTTTTTACGCATGTTTTAGTCGCATGTAATTGAGATTGCGATAAGTTCACTATTTTTGGTATGAATTTAGATATGTGTGTATTATTGTTGATTTTGTTGGCAACACTTATGAATAAATAAATTAATTAATATACTCCTCACTCAGGTTTACTGTCGAAAATATGAAACTACGTACACATTCTCACTGATTGTTGACTATACATACGTATCAGGTATATCGTTTCCGAGTAGAATTGGCCTCCGATCCATTCGCAACCCCCAGCGGCCCTGCTTGGGGCAGGAGCTATCACAGGGGATAGCGTCTATATGCAGACGTCGACGGACGCTCGCCGCGAAGTAGCACGAACTCATAAAGTGACTGCAGCGCGATATACCTGTAATAATTCATTACATTCTGCATATATGTATTACATTATATTTGACAGTACTTAGTTGAAATAGTCATTAGTTGTAATAGTGGTCTGCACACCATGCAAGACAAAATAAGTAATCTTTTAAAGTTTTCTTTTAATGGAAGTTGACATACGAACATGCGGGTCACCTAATATTACGTGATCGCTACCCAAAGGCATTTGCAACAAGCTAATAAACAAGATGATAATAACAAGTTAATACGACAAACAAAAAAGGATCCTGTCCCATCCATCCTTATCTATTCGCCCCCTTTCATCAAATCCCATCATTTCCTAAACTTTCATTATTATAAAAGCATGGGAAGAAAAAAAGAACTAGATTTGTGTGTCCGGCACCTCTCTCGCCAAACGCACAAAACTTCTGCTTCACGACTGTCTTCTGAGTGGTCGTGGTATTTTACCGGTCGAGCATGTCATTCGGCATCAGAAGTTGTGGCTCTTCCACTGTTAAAAAATCACTATATAAATTTACAGTGGTACAAGAATAACCGACACCAATGAAAATCGCACTACATTTGCCATACAATTCGGGATTGATGGTTCGTCAACGTACAATCACGATAGGCTAGTTGTCTCAATTGTTTCAAACTGAAACGAAATAGCATTTGAATGCAACTTATTAGCAGCAGAAATAAGAAAACTTTTCTGCAAGAAAAGTACATGTTACAAGTCATCATCATCATCAACAAAACGACGTCTACTGCTGAACGTAATCATAAGTGATCATTCGTTATCATATGTGATGAACTAACGATGATATGTTATCGCTAGTTCATTACTACTCGTAAAAAGAGGTAAATATGTTTTTTAAGCATATTTAACTCTTTTGTACAATAATTACTTTAATTGTTTAAAAACAACTCAGATGTTGTTTCTCTATAATTCTAGAGATAACTGTGTTTTATCAACATTAATTAAAATTATTTATTATTTTGAAAAAATAAACATAATCTTTGCGATATATTCTGTGGAGAATGTTTGAGAAAATAAAGATAAACTAAATGACAATGGCGTCGTTGTGAAGTTATCTTACGGATTATTATTTTTACTAACGGATAGCCAATACACTATTATAATATTAAAATGGCCAATAAAATAAATTGTAAAACGACATCGTTTTTAGAATACAAATATTTAAACTATTGAAATCGTCTCAACTCGTAGTTTCCATCTCATCCATCTCAGCCTATGATCGTCCACTGCTGGACTTAGGCCTCCCCCATTGATCGCATCAGTGGGGGGAAAAGTGCCATAATCGCCACGCTTGGCAGGCGGGTTGGCGATTGCACTATGTTCCACCGTACTAAAAAAAGGACGCTGCTGCCCGTCCTCTGGTGATCTTTACATCCAGACACAAGACAAACCGACGTGTTCATGCACACAAATGTTTATCCTGGATGGGAATCGAACCCACGACCTGCGGCCTGAAAGGCAAGTATCTTACCACTGTGCCAACCGGTCAGTTGTAGTTAATTAGAATGTTATCGCTGTCACGCACGAGGAGGTAGTAGTTTAAAAAAATCACAAATATTTCTATTGGGATCTAGTACGTTCCTCGATGTATATATAAAGCATAATGTAAAGTAATGTAAAGTGTAGCATAATGTAAACTTTAATGATGACATCTCTGCCGTCCTCGGTTCTGTTAATAGATACGAAATTTGGTTTCTTTCGCTTCTTACACTTACAGCATATATTTATCCGATATAGACGGCTGCGCTTAGTGGCCTGGTCTATACAGACATCGGATACTTAAATTGAACTTTATTGATCCAATTGAAACTGTGAGACCGTCTATCTTTTCAATCTAACAAATTATTGTAGTACTAAAAGTACTTCAAAAACATACTCGTAATAACTACCTACACGAATGGTAACGAAATATAGAATTTTTAAACTAAGGAAGTAACCATTGAAACGAAATGATACTTTAAAAAAAATAACTCTGCATTGAAACATTTTGAAACGCTTGCCAAACCCAAGATTAGAGCTGGCTTAAACCCTACAAAATAATAACATCCTGTAGTTTTGTAGCACTGTAGATAGTGTTTTACTTTTAAAGATATTGTCCACGATAATAATTAAAAGAAAAGCTTGAAACCTAAGGTTATCGAAATAATAAGTCGCACTAGTTTCTCGTAATGTATGAAAATAGTTTCTGTTTTGTAAGATACAAAATATTATTATTTTAATTAATTATTTTTTCATAACTTTTAAAAGCAAGTAGTGGAGCAAGTTGTCTGTTCTTCTCTCGTTTAAGTAGTATCTCGTTTAAGTCTCGCCGGATTTTTGGTATATTATATATTTTACCACTATCGATATTCTTAAGCGGTTAAGTTTTATAGCAGTTAATCTAAGAATTTATCACACTTACGCATGAGATGTCCTTTGCAGCCTGGCTGTCTCAGTCCACCATTGATACAGATGTCTGCGTGTCCGATGGAGCCGGTCTCTCCCAGAAACCCAGCGTTGGTGTGCAGCACGTGGACCACATGCGCGTCCTCCCGGCCCAGTCGGAACCGCCGGGAACCGAACTCACTCACCAAAGGTCGAGCTGGATCTAGACCTGGGAGCAACGACTGATTGTATTGACTCCATGAATTAGACGACACTTCACTTTTCAAAATCCGTCAAGTTATTTAAGGTACAGGAGGTCACAATAGATGGTTTTAGTCAATGCGAGGCAAGTATAATCCACATTTAGGGGGCAAATGCCCGCAAGAATCCGTTATTTTTGATTTTTCAAAGGCGGATTTGCGAAAACATTTCACCATATAAAAAAACGAGGTCACAATGTAACGGACACATACATACACCCGCGGAAATAAATATTGTTTTTCGCAGGGTTTTTGCCGATCTGATAGGCAAAACCTACCTGCAATAGAAGAAAAAATGTACCTGCAAATGAATGAAATTAAATAAAAAAAATCCAAAAATCATCACCATACCTTTATGGTAATGATTTTCTATAATTGGTTAGCCTGGAGTGAATGCTACACATTGACAAGGCCACTACTAGACAAAGCCTTGGCCAATGACGTGCGTATATGAAGATCTACTTGATTATATATACCAATTCCCGCCGCATTCCCGTCGTGTTCACGAATTACTTTTAATTTATATATTATGAAGTAAGAATAACGTAAAGCATCCATCAATTAAAATTAATAATAATAAAACAACACTGAATACTTTAACGCTATAACGCGAGCACATAAGGGACGTCTGTAAAAATCCTAAGATAATGTAAACATAATGTTTGGACCAACATATATAAATCCTCAAACACAAACATAATGCACGCAAACACGCTATCATAAATTCTACAAAGTAGGTAGATATTAACTAGATAATTCTACAAATGCAGTTTCATTCAAGTTGGCGCACCGCGCTATGTTTGCGCTTCCATAGATATGAAATTTACAATGTACGACTGCAGTTTTTCTAAACATATATGAACTATTTCCAGTATACGTCGAAAGAAAATCCGATCGGTAAATCAAATATTATGTAAGTAACTACCAATTTATAAAATGAGTAGTTTCACTGACGATAATAATCATAAGCGTAAATGATAACAAGATTGTTTCTACTCGTTTCTACGATAGAATCCCAGTCCATTGAAATAAACAAGCGGCCATAAATAGATCGGATGTCGCGACCAGACTTGCCAGTGTGAACCACGATACGATACCGCACTACTACGTGTTTCCATACATTATAATATACATTCTAGTACAGAATAGAATCACTTTGAATTAAGCGTCGTCGCTGTGAACACGCGTCCACATAACAAATTTAAAGATGGTTAAAGTTGACATCAAATATACCAAGGTATGTTATTTTTATTTATTAAATCCTAATAAACATTGATTGTTTTCAAGAAATAATGGCAATAATTGTAATTCACTATTTCTAATTAAAAAATACTTTTAAATATAAAATGTATTAGTTGTCAATTTTAATTTATTTATTATTCTGAAATAATGGAGTGTTTATTATTTTTTTATATGTTAACGCTTGGTTACGTATCCCTTACTTATCAAATATAAAGTAAATTCTCATTTGTTACTTTATCCGAGGTAGACAGAAGTGTAAATATCTGCATGATACCATGTTACCTACGCAATTTAAGAGTAACACACGTGGAAACGGATGAAGATTACAGTAAATTATTTGCAGTTTAAAATTAGGAAAACCATATTTATCTAATTAAAATTCTTGTAACCGGTAATATAACACTGGACCGATTACTACGTACTACGTACAAATATGTATATGTTAAGTTCGAGTACATAAATATGTGTATTTCCTGATACGAGTTCTTTAGTAGTAGTGGAGTTTTTAATCAACGAGACGATAATTTTATTATATTTAAGTTTTATTTATTATAAATTTATAATAATTTGTTGACGTGTACATTAAAATATCACTGAACCACTTATCGGGTTCAAGGTAGCGTATGTCAGCGTATCTATAGTATATTTTACCTATAGATTTTCATATCACATAATGCTATGAATAGTAATTTTGTTTATGAGATTTTACTCTCTTAAAAATTTCGTTTTGGTAAGGCAGTTTAGCATCAACAATATTGCCTTAATTAATAGGCATCTGAATGAGTTATTGTATTTTGAAATATTGACTATGATCGAGACAGCCATTGCGTAGTGAACAAAATTACGTTAGTTTTTTTGTTCACTACGCAACTTTCATTAAAAATAACCGATTACAAAAATATGTTGCGTGTATAATTTATTGTAATCAAGAGCTTCCTGTTATTTTCGATCACGATGTTCCCATAAAAGCTTCTTTATTTGACAACCTGAATAATATAAATTACACAAATGAGATGAAAAATAAATTTTGTGAGAAACTTTATGATCTCTCTATGATCTACTCAAAACTACTAGTTTACTTAAGTGGCCATAAAAATAATAATAAATACATTTTAATGTTATAATGCCGTTACTGACACAAACGTAGAAAGTGATAGAAGGCCGTCTCTGTATTACGTTCAACAAAATTTACTTGGAAACTCATTCGATTCACCGAATCAGTAACTCGATCGTTCCGTCCGCTGGTTCTTTGAAAAATGCCAATCGGTAATTGTGTATACAAACGCTTATTGCAGTTCTACAATGGCAAATGGTGATTTTTTCCGGTATGCACACACTAAATGTTAATACGACGGAGATGTTAGTATCAATTATGTACAATACAACGAGCACATGTATGTACGATTACTTCCAACAACAGACTAGTATGGAATATATGTGAATATATTACATATTATATAGTATGGATTCTATAAGATGGTATGACATAATGTAAAAGGATATATATAATTGTATAAATTTAAAACAAAAAAGAATACACAAATAAAATTCTTGGTAAATTAATAGTTTATAGTTTACCAATTATTTGTGTGATACGTTCCTTATATCGTCAACTTAATCATCATTTATTCTTCCTAAAATTTATAAATAGATACGCATCACAACCGTAATACAGAGGGGTAGGCAGTCAGCATTGATTGTCATCAATTATGGTTGATCTTAAATGTTATTTTCAAGTATCAGGGACAAAATAATAAAAATATCAATAAAAATCTAATTTGTATACTTTAAACAGCTACAATAAATTACGTCCTATTTTTCTGACCACCAAATAAAATTCACACAATTAAATAGACATATTTAATTTCGATTACCAATGACTACCAGTCAATAGTACAAATAATATTAGAGTAGAAGTTCGGGATTCGTCAAAAGATTCTCAATTTAAAGGTGGATCATTGATATCATTGTTAATATTTGTGTGTTCTAGTTGTTTATTAACAACGAATGGGTGGATTCCGTGAGCAAGAAAACGTTCCCAACTATCAACCCACAGGATGAGACCGTCATCGTGCAAGTTGCTGAAGGTGATAAGGTAATGTGTACACCAGTATAAAAATTACGTCCCAAAATTAATTTTATTACTATGTCCACACATTTGTTTTTAAAGATTTATTTTTTATAATTATAAGTTGTAATATAATATTTATATTATAATATTTTTTTCTAACTGCATTCGTACGATGACTGACCTGTTGGCGCAGTGGTAAAATGCTCGCCTTTTACACCGCAGGTCGTGGGTTCGATTCCCACACAGGACAAACATTTGTTTGCATTTAAATATCCGTTGGTCTTGAGTCTGGATGTACCTAAAGACTACCGGAGGACGGGCAGCAGCGTCCTCTTCGTAGTACGGTGGAACATACTGCGATCGCCAACGCGCCTGTCAAGCGTGGTTATTATGGCACATTTCTCCCCAATGATGCGATCAATGAGGGAGGCCTCGTTCACCTCAGATATCCAGCAGTGGACGATCATAGGCTGAGATGGTGGTGGTTGTAGATTCGTACGATGATACATTAAAATTCAACGACGCCAGGGACGAATAGCTAATGTTAACTGTTCTTTGTCCGTGCGTTTATGAAAAATAAATTATCTCCGTCTGATCAAAAAAAAAATGATCAATAACAATCGTTAAGTATAAAATAATTAAAACCTGTTCATAAAATTTATATTTTTTTAAATTGTCTATCAGGCTGATGTAGATTTGGCAGTGGAAGCAGCTACCAAAGCATTTCACCGGTACTCGGAATGGCGTACCCTGGACGCCTCGCAAAGAGGCCGGCTTCTACTTAAACTGGCCGATCTACTCGACAGAGACTACAAGTATTTAGCTGAACTGGAAACCTTGGACTGCGGGAAACCGGTCAAGCAAGCCGAAGGAGAAGTGCTGTGGTCAGCGAGCATCGTCAGATACTATGCAGGGAAAGCTGACAAGATCTTAGGGAACACTATCCCTGCTGGTATGTTCACTAAGCAATCGAGCAAAGTATTAAATTAATTTTATTGTTCTTGAAAGACAAGTTTTACGATGAAAAATTAATACATAAATTTTATACAAAATAAACTTGATGTGTCTTTGATACTTGCTCTAGCATCATACATAATTTGTTATGTTACTCCGAAATAACAACATGAAATGTAAACATTATAATATTATAATGAATACATGAATCGAATAAAACTGTTTTGTTTCTTGGCATGTGATTGCGTTGTCTCATTTCTCACAAAAATAAACCTTATGTTACAGACGGCGAAGTTGTGACTTTTACACTAAAAGAGCCGGTGGGCGTGTGCGGTCAGATTTTACCATGGAACTACCCCATTCCTATGTTCGTATGGAAGATCGCTCCAGCTTTATCAGCAGGTATGTACACCTTTACTTTGAGTGATTAAAGATAGGTTAAACGAAAACAAATAAGAATAACCGAAAGATTGCAAGATCCTAACATCAAACACATAAATATATAAGCAAACACAGCACGCTCTAGCCTCATCAGTATAGCTCAAGAATCAGCAAACGTTTTATTAATGGACTTAACTACACGTTTTATTAAAAATCTTTTAAATATTCTTCTTGTTGCTGTTACAGGTTGCACGGTAATTGTGAAGCCAGCTGAACAAACTCCGCTCACCGCTCTGGCCGTGGCGGCGCTGATCAAAGAAGCTGGCTTCCCGCCGGGCGTAGTGAACGTCATCCCTGGATACGGACCCACCGCTGGCGCAGCTTTGACGAACCACCCTCGTGTTGATAAAATCGCTTTCACCGGTTCTACTGAGGTACAATTTTACGAGTAGCAATCGACTTTGTTTCATATAATGTGTTATGTATTTTAACATCATTGGATATGTTTTTAGACCAGTCCACGTGTGAAAGTAGTGTGATAAGACAAACAATGACATAATATGCCACAAAGATGCAGAACTATGAGCTCTCTCGTCTGTGTTGATTCTCGAGTATCAACAAAAATATACTAAAAATATCATCAAATATCATGTATCTTTACACAAATCAAGAAAACTGTATCGCTCTCTAGATATTTTTTCAAGAATGGTTCTTTTACAAACGATAAAGGAACCTTTCTATTATAGAATATTCTAAAAACAAATTTTTGAAAAACTATCCTATTCCATAACGTTTAAAAGTCTACTGCAGTGCTCGAAGCCCTTCCAGTAATTGCTCATATCGATCTTGTACTCTGTCTTGTACCCATTCCTCTTTCAACCATTCTGGTATTTTCATTAACCAATTTTCGTTGATAATTTTAAAATCCATAAAAATCATACATATCACTACACACTTCTAAAAAATAATGTGTAATTATGAGACGTATAATTTTATTACGTAATTTAGATAACTTCGTAACTTTCGTCGACTCTTGAACTATCCACCAAAACTAGATATCGCGTTACAAAAACAATTAAAATTGTTTATGTACATATATTACAGTTATCAGTAAATAAATGGTTAGTAGGTCATAAATTGATTCTGGTTTATTACAACAACGAGTGTACCACCTAAAATTTAAATTCCTAAAACAAATTACTTAAAGCTTAATTAAATCAAAATAATAGAATGTGTCTCAGTATAATGGATTTAAGTTTTTACTGATTCCACGTTAGACTAACTTGGACTAACTGGACTTCATCGTCTAGGCAATATTGATTTCTTCTTTATATTTAAACAAAAATTCAAACTATCTATAAACTAGTGGAGTAACCACTTTTGGTCTTATTGACCGATAATTTGATTTATGAAGATCAGTGCTATATTTGTAACACTGATTTCAACATCATCCTCCAGGTTTTATCTGTCTATATCTAGGTGTAATAAATTCCGCTTTTATACCGTACCATATTCATCTTGCTTATATAGCATATATTACTATAATAGGATTTTAAATTTTTCAGCGTTACAATTATTTCCACAAGACCTTCCAAACATGAATTGAAAATCAAATTATGTGAATTTAGTATTCAATAAACATTAGGTTATACGAATATATAATAATTTAACTACAGTTTACGTTTTACTTACGTTTTGCAGGTCGGTCGTATTATAATGAACAATGCCGCAGCAACGAATTTGAAGCGAATCACTCTTGAGCTCGGCGGAAAGAGCCCCTTGGTCGTTTTCAATGATGCTGATGGTTGGTACATAATCATAATATATTGATTTATTAAATTCGAGAAAAAGAGATAAAAAAACTAATATAATTAAAATTGATTTAGTGGAAAACGCCGCTCAAATCGCTCATCGCGCTGCATTCGCTAACGCCGGACAGTGCTGCGTCGCGGGCACAAGGACTTATGTTCAGTCCGGCATCTACGATAAGTTCGTTGCAAAGGCAGCGGAAATAGCAAAGAAGAGAACCGTCGGCAACCCTTACGATGATGTTCAACAAGGACCACAAGTAACACTATATTGAATTAATTTGAATCTTTAATTTAATTACCATTCTTTATATATTATGTTAATCAAATTGTTCAGTACTCGGCGTCTCGATAATAAAAATATAACATCCATCATCATCAATGCTAAAATATATTTATAACGCGAAGAAGCGTTTAGGAATGGGCCCCAGACTCTATGATTTCACTGAATCATCATAATAGCATACTATTGCAAAACAATACAGATAATTCATAAGACCTAGTACCGACAGTAGTGTTTTCTTATAATAATAACTGTCCCTTTCCGTATTTAAAATACTGATGGCGGCAAAGTTCTTGAGCATTATATATATACATATTCCGACAATATAAGAAAATGAGACCTAAAATTCGCTTCTACGCTGTCAAGGTCATTGTTCAAGAAG